>JAPQNM010001942.1:160000-180000 GCA_029783475.1 Metacarcinus magister | reverse complement strand
GGTGGAAGTGAGGCGCCGCAGTCAACATTGACTGGGTAGTCGCAGGGATAGCGGGTTGGGGGAGTGTAGGCATTGTACAACAGATCCTCAGGACACTCTCGCCTGGTAGCTGTGCCTCCAAGACACTCGTAGAAGCCTGAGCAACGTTGAGGGTCAGGAATGTGTCGCTGGTCATCGGTGAAACACATTGGCACAGGTGGCGGTGGTGGCCGTAGTGTTGGCGGCGAAGGAGGAAGAGCACCAGGAGCTCCTGAGGGAGAGAAGATGTGAGTGTGAATGTGTGTGTGTGTGTGTGTGTGTTTAAATATAATTAATACCTGTCATCTTTTTATTTGTTTCCGATTTTCATCCCCACACACACCCCAGCTCCCGTGGATCAGTGGTTAAAGTCGTCGCCTGTTACTCGGCAAGACATGGGTTCGAACTCCGCTCAGGTCGCTAAGGATTCTTCACTGTCAGGGAGTGGCAAGGGGAGGGGTGTGTGTGATGTGTGAGAGGTCTCGGCCTTATATACAAGTGGTACATGGAACAAGAACAAGTGGTACATGGAACTTACCTGCATAGCTGCTCCTGAAGTCTGGGGAGTTAGCGTAACCACGGGTGACTACTGAGAGAGAGAGAGAGAGAGAGAGAGAGAGAGAGAGAGAGAGAGAGAGAGAGAGAGAGAGAGAGAGAGAGAGAGAGAGAGGAAAAAAATATTTTAATACATCATAAATCGGTACAGTATATCAATCAGTTACGAATATATAACAAAACACTCCATTACAGACAAACACAAGTCAAACTCACGGCAGAGGGCGGTGATCACGAGGACACCTGACACTTTCATCCTTGCACTTGGAGCTGTAGCGAGCATCTAATTGTAAGGTTGACGCGTCCAGTGTCCACCCGCTTTCAACTTATCGACTTCGGAAGTAGCCTCAGGCTGATAAGGAAGGATGTGCTACTGTAGATCTCTCTTCTGTATGTTTGTAGAGAATCATATTGCAGATGGTAGTACTCGTGCTAAAGTTAATGGTGTTATAATGATTGTTAGCTTAGTTTGTCTCTCTCTCTCTCTCTCTCTCTCTCTCTCTCTCTCTCTCTCTCTCTCTCTCTCTCTCTCTCTCTCTCTCTCTCTCTCTCTCTCTCTCTCTCTCTCTCTCTCTCGTATAGGTACAAATGTATAGTGTACAAAAACCAGGTGAAGTTGTGGGGCTCAGATAAACACACACACACACACATACAGACACACACACACACACACACACATAGACACACACACACTCACACACACTGGTGACATCCCCACACACTGCTTTTAACAACCCTCGCTACTGTAACAAGCTTGTCCCCATCACACCTCGCACCCATAGACCAACAGATAGAAGCTCTTGTATCAAACGAAGGGGAAGGGTAAGAGGGGAAGAGGACCACCACCACCACCAGTTGGAAGAGGAAGTGGAGGAAGACAATGAAAGAACAGATGAGCAATAGGAAGGAAGAGGAGTAGGAGAATGATGGTGAAGAAGAGGAGGAGGAAAGGGAGAGGGAATGAAGAAGAGGAGCAGCAACACCCAAGTTCCTACTCTAGTCAGCCTGTATGGTCAACAGTCATTAAAACTTCTGCTGGTTAATCAATCTAATCACTTGTAATACGTAAATTGCCTATATTAAAGCAAATTTATGACCACACGTTTAATGTATTCCATCAATTTATACTGAACAATAAATACAGTTATGGGATAATCACTTTTTACTAACCAACGATCTATTACCAAGAAAAAAATATATGATGTAGTACGTAAGGTTTATTTTAGTATTGAAACCTTATCTTAACCATTATCATTAATTAAAGTCACAGCAAGTTCGTGTAAATATAAAACGAGACTGCAGGAATAAATTAATGATAATTTAAACACTAAATTACCATGATATTAACCTTACATTACACTGAATCTTATATTACACAATTATCGATCTTGATGCGGCCGTAGTACAGGTATTAAAAACAATATTCATTAAACCCCGCATTATACACCTACATACACATAATAAACCACTTACACATTAACTAAATCTAAACGTAATGACCACAAATCAATATAGAAGTCCAAAACCTTATAGAAATCCATTAAAACAAATACACACACACACACACGTACGCACACACACCCTCGCTGCTCATCTGTTTCCTTCCATCTCGGTAAACAAAACATCACCACCACCACCTCCACCAGGCTGTATTTACCATTATATTTACCATTACATCCACTTAATTGCACCCTTTACCACCTTAAATACAAGCTAATTGACTAGACCTCTGAACTGACCCCTGAAGTGACGGAAGTGACCACGTGGACCCCTTTTAAAGACCCCTTCAGTCCCTTCACTAGACCTCTGAAGTGACCACGTGCACACCCCTTCACACCCCTTCAGCCCCTTCACAAGACCTGCTCTGACCTTACCAAAGATGTCCAACAAACTCGAGGAGGTAATTATAGGGTTTATTGTCTCTATTTAGTACTAAATAATTACGTTTTATTATTAAACGTATGTATTTACCTAGTTGTGTTTACCTAGTTGTAGTATACAGGGACTAAGCTACACTCGTCTGGTCCTGTCTCCTTATCTATATTTTTCCAGTTTTAACTTCAGTTGTTGTACATTTTTTGCCATTATCACCTCTTCCTTCAGTGCATTCCAAGTATCTATACTTCTTTGGGGAAAACTACTGTGTGTTGTTATGTTGTTACGACCTAACCTAAGATAATATTCCTCCTGTCTGTTAATTTATTGTATTTATTCTTGTATATTTATTTCTTAAGGGTATATGGGAGCAATGTCTCAGTTTATTTTTTTTCTTTGTCCTGGTGTTTAAACTGATGAGTGACTAGCAATGAATTTGACCAATGTTTGATTAGTTTAAGTCTTCATAATGATAATAATAATAATTTTATTTCACCCAAAGGCATAAGCAACACAAACAAAGTGAATACAGAGTAATTCTGTTAAACACACTAAATATAGAACTAAATCTGGGTAAAAGAAGATCAGAACATGCTTACTGAGTTTGTTCCACTCCTCTACTACCTTATGAGTAGAAATTGCCAGTGATAATTACCTGTATCATCGCTTAAATCTTTTCATCTTAATTAATAACATTTTATTAGTATCAAATTTTAGGAATAAACTGACATCACATTACTCTAACTATCCTGTTTTTTTTGAGGAGGGAGGAGACACACACACACCTCTCCCTCTGAACAACATTGAATTGACGAGGCTCTCCGCATAGGTTTAAATCAGTTGTATGGCTTAGGTTTCAAAGGTCAGGTTATGTAAGGTTAGGTAAGGTCAGATTATTTTAAAGAATATATAACAGATAGGCTGTAGAAGGGTTAGGTGCACAGGAGCTGCCTTGTGTAGGTCAACTGGCCTTTTGCAGCCTCCTTATGCTCTTATGTGTATGAGTATAAGTATGAGTATGACTATAAGTATGAGTTACAACCCTCACCCATCCACAGGCACAGAAAGATGTGGAGGAGATGCGCACACTGCAGTCATCAGCCTCCCGCAAGCGTGTTCAGGACATGCTGGCAAACGAACTACGCAAAATGGAGATTGAGGTGAGTGTGAGGAAAAGGAGGAAGAGGAGGAGCTTGCATTAGGCAGCCGAGGGAAGAACAGACACACCTAGACTCAACTGACCTAACAGACTCTCCTCGTATAAATGGAAAACAGCTCATTCCATAAGAAAAAGAAAAGCAGAGATTCAGGAAATAACCAAAAAGATGTGGAATGTGATATTATTAACCTCATATGATTTATTAATACGTTGAAGAGAACATCACTTGGATTCACATACAAACTGTTCTTATATTAATTTATTGAACATGGATAGTCAGCGTCAATCTAGCAAAAAGTTTCTGTATATAGTGTGTACCTTACCTAACCTATCCTATCCTAAGCTAACCTATCCTAACCTAATCTAACCTAACTTAATGAAAACCTTTATTAACATCGAGGAAAGGTTCAGTACATCACAATAGCTAGTGTTAATTCATTTATATTCCTGGTTTGTATCTCATGAGTAATACTGGTGATGATGAGGATAATGAGGATAATGATAATAATGTGTTGTTAATTGACAGGTGACTCAGCTCCAGGAGGCAGCAGTAAATGCAGCCACATTACAGCAGCAGGAACGCCCCAAGGCATCCTCTGCTGCCACTTACACCGTCACCATCAGGAACTACTGTGAGAATCCGGCAGCTTTTATATTTTCAACTGAAGTTACTCGTTTTGTTATTATGTGAATAGTGTTTTAAAGTTTGCTGGCATTTTTTGATGTTTATGTATCATCCCTTCCCTTCCCTTCCCTCCATCACCAGCCTGGGACCAGTCCGACAAGTTCGTTAAGCTGTACCTCATGCTGAAGAACGTGCAAGGCCTGGCCAAGGAGACCGTCACCTCATCATTCAGTGTGAAGTAAGTGTGTGTGTGTGTGTGTGTGTGTGTGTGTGTGTGTGTGTGTGTGTGTGTGTGTGTGTGTGTGTGTGTGTGTGTGTGTGTGTGTGTATTTACCTAGTTGTAGTATACAGGGCCTGAGCTACACTCCTGTGGTCTTGTCTTCGTATCTATATTTATCTAGTTTTTCCTTCAGTTGATGTACATTCTTTGCCATTATCATCTCTTCCTTCAGTGTGTGTGTGTGTGTGTGTGTGTGTGTGTGTGTGGCAGGAAACTAGAGTATAAGAGCACACTAACAGGTTGTCATGGTTACATTAATGCCTCTTTCCCATAGTTTCTTTAATTAATTATATAGTTATTTTCAGTGGTTTACCTTAATTTCTTTCCCATACCGTTTATTTTACATGTGTTTAACTCTCTCTCTCTCTCTCTCTCTCTCTCACAGGGGCGTTGAGGTCAAAGTGGAGGGTCTGGACGGCAAGAACCACCACCTTCGGATCAACAACCTCGCTGACGCCATCAACACTGAGTCCAGTTACCACAAAGTAAAGACAGGTGAGCAGACACACTAATTACACCTCTGTTACCTGTCCAATAAACTCTGTATGAATGGATGATCTCGGATGTTTTTTATGTTTATATTTATTGTGTCATCCTAAGCTACTATCAAAATAATGAGATATTCCCTTTAATGACTGAGGTGGAGTGGAGGTGGAGGTGGAGTAGTAACATAGTGGTTGTTCCTCCACAGACATGGTGGTGGTGTTCTTGGCCAAGGCTGAGAATGGAGTGCAGTGGTCAGGAGTGACAGTGGAGGATGTGAAAGCCAGCCTGGCACGCAAACCTAAGACTGACACCGCTGACCCCAAGTCTGGCATCATGGACTTAATGAAGCAGATGTACGATGATGGTGATGACAAGATGAAGCAGGTAATGCATCGGTTTTATTATTTGTCAGTGTTATTATCTTTCAGTATTTAGTATTAGTATTATTAGATGTGTGGTGCCCCCTTTTCAGTTATTGATTATTCCTCGTCTTCTTCTTCCTTATGTGCTGTTTATATCTCTCTCTCTCTCTCACAGATGCTTAACAAGACTTGGTACGAGAGTCAACAGAAGACCATGCGAGGGGAACCAGGAATGCCGGGAATGCCAGGAATGCCAGGAATGCCCGGTATGCCAGGAATGGGAGGAATGGCGGGTATGCCTGGAATGGGCGGAATGGCGGGGATGCCAGGAATGGGAGGAATGCCAGGAATGCCAGACATGGACCTCTAGTATTGTTTGAGAAGATGCAGCAGCAGCAGCGACGGCAGCAATATTGACTCCAAATTAGTAACCGTTTCAGGAATTGCAACTTAATTTGCAATCCTCGTTTAATCTTGTGTTTCTTGTTGATATGTTATTTTTTATTACATAATAGATAATAATAATAGTAATAATACATTGTTTTTTATGAGTAATGTGACTCCAGCTCCTTGTAAATTCTTGCCAACTAATACATCCATTTGGTAATATTGCATTGTGAAGGATTATTCATATCTTTCGAGTTAGGAGTTTTTGAAGAGTTGTATGTGAGTCAATAGGGAGAGGTGGAGGTGGAGGTGGAGGCTGTCCTGCCGCAGCCATCCACTTTGGACACTCGTGGAGTGAACAAAATGAATCGGAAACTATAGGTGAATAGATGGTAATTAATACTCTTTACAGCATATTGGTATTCAAACAAGTGTAATGTTATGGTTATCGTTAGAATAATTGATCAGAATTGTGTGTGTGTCAGCATTTTATCTGTTATCCGAAAATGCTTACGTTGTACAACTTTTATAATGGTATAAGTACATATATTTATTGAGCCACGACGACCTAAGGATGTATGTATTATAATATTAGGAAGGCATTGTCCTCTTAATGGTCACCAGTTAGTTACACTGTAAAAAAAAAACATTATTATTTTCTGAGTCTTTTGTTGCCATGCTTAGGAAATACACAGTGAAAACACATACCTGTTGTAGTAATTGATCCTAACTGGTGTGTGGTATGGTGAGGAGGGGAGGGTGGTGGTATGGTGGGGAAGGTGGTGGTATGGTGTGGTGGGTGGTAGTGGTGGGGAGGGTAGTGGGGTGGGTGTTGGTGTGGTGTGAGGGTAATAATGGTACAGTCATTTAACCATCATCATGTGTCCAATGAAAAAATACCATTACTTATTCCCCTTGAAAGGAAAAGTTGGGTAGAAGGTATACAACATTACTTAAGAGAATTTCAATTTAACTTATGTCACTAATCAATTATTTACGCTAAGGAGAAAGTGTAATCAGATTGGTTAAGATAAACTCCTTTTTTTCCTGATAAAATATGCTGTTAAATAATTTACTGAATTCCTCAAACAGTGCTCTCGTAATGAAGAAAAATAATAGCATATTGTGAAGTACTTTAAATAATGGAAACTTAAATAACTATATGTATTAGATTTTAATGGTATTTTGGAAGATAAATTGTATTGTAACCATATATATGCAATGGTAAACGTATGACGAGAGAGAGAGAGAGAGAGAGAGAAAAAAAAAAAGATGCTGTAGAAATATAGTAAGTATGTTTGTATTATTAATAACATAGCCTATCCTCCCCCCCCCACACCCCCTCATGACAGACTACCAGCCACGCCCTTACTCACACCCACACACTAATTAACTAATGCGTCACACACACACACACACACACCATGCACACACTGTCATCTCTATACTTTCACCTCCATCATCATCACCTCCACCACCACCACCACCTCCACCATCACCTCCACCTCCACACACTTAGAAGGACAAAGCACAACCTCAAACCATTAAAAAATATATATACGTACACAAAATCTCATAATAGTTATCAAGAATGTAATGTTAATAGTGGACAGTGTGTGTGTTTAACTATTGCAGTCAGCTGTAGTCTCTACAAAAGAAGGCGGACATTCAATTCTTAGAGGCAGTACAGCGGGAGTTCACACGACGCATCCAGGAAACCAGAAACCTATCCTACTGGGATCGCCTGCAACACCTTGGACTGTACTCCCACCAGACAAGGAGGGAAAGGTACATCTGCATTTGTATTTGGAAGATCCTGGAAAAACAAGTACCAGACCCAACAAATAACACCATACTCTCCAAATCCACACCCAATGACCGCTCAGGGCGAACCCGCACCAGGACATCACTACCTTCCCATGCCTCAACAAAAAGTAAAAACCTAGTCACGGCCAGCCTAGGTCACAATGGTCCTACACTGTTCAACAGTCTCCCAAAACGAGTGAGGAACATCACCAATTGCCCAGTGGACAAGTTCAAGAAGGAACTGGACAAATTCCTCAACGCCCTCCCGGATGAACCACCAGTCCCTGGGTAGCTACACCTCACTGTGCAGGGCGGCATCCAATTCAATAGCTGACCAAGTGAACCTAAGAAGAAGGGACACGGCATTCAGCAGGAGCGGTGCATCATCATGGCTCTGAGGCACTCACCTCAACACTCTTCCAGGTAAGTACCTACTGTTAGCCTATGATGGTAGAACATAATGGGTATTAGCCATTACTTATATATTTTTCCATGTATACCTTTTATCTTTCCCAATGTTTGTGAGAAATTCATCCCAGCTCTGTTCAAACATTAGAGCAACAATCAGTTGACATTTTGAGTTGAACGCAACACCTGTTCCTTGTGTCACTCCACTTATTCTGCATGATTGACAATATTCTTTCCACGTATCCAGTTGATGATGGTACACTCAATATAAGAGACGACAGACAGCACGTTGGGGAGATCAGTACGGGTGTATAAGACAGGCATCCACTTGAGAGGTGAGTGTTACAACTTGCAGTACTCTTCTTTGCTCAGAATGGTTGTCAACTCGTCCATGTTTATGTTGAACCTCCTCATCATATTCACCTTCTCTACTACTTCCTGTACATCTTAAGAAGACAAGTTAATGATTTTGAATTAATTGTTTTATTTGCTTGACTAATAATAGGTATTCATACAGCCAAGCACGGAACAAATGGCGCCTCGTATTGGCTCGAAACTAACGCAACATTTCATTTTTCAATACGATTCCGTATTTTAAAGGACAGGTGGTCACTCTAATACCTACAAACAACAGACCAAAGGTTAAACCAGTTATATCATACACTTACAACCATTATAGTGTGATAATAGAGTAGGTAGTGAAGTTATACTACACAACCAAGTTTATAAATGACAATAATACAATAGTAGCTATAAGTATTTATACAATAATTGCACTAAATGAAGACCGTTTAGGTTACTACAACATAAATAATAATAACAATAATAGTAATAATAAATTAGAAAGCTATAATTTGAAAGGGAATAATAGGTATCAATATAGCACACACAATACGTAAATATAAGAGAGAGAGAAAAGGGAAGACATTTGAGAAGGAATGTTGCGAGTAAATAATTAATATAAACCTTTAATACAAACATTACAAGACTTTATTGAGATTTATAAATAAGACAGAACTAATATTAATACAACATTTATCCTCACAATACACAATCCAGCATAATAAGATCATAAAACAGCTGGAAATAGTTCAAATAAGATGACAGAAGGGGAGGGAGAGAAAGAATGTAGCGAGTAAATAATTGAATAAAACCTTTAAAACATCCAATAATATACTTTACAGAGAATGAGAATTACGTTGAAAATAACAATAATATCCTTACAACAACTATTCCAGCATAAAAAGATAATAAAACAGCTGGAAATACTACAAATAAGATGACAGAAGGGAAGGGAGAGAGGGGAGAGAGGAGGGAGAGGGGAGAGGAGGAGGAGGAGGAGGGACTGAAACAAATGCGTAGATACAATAATACCAAATAACACACAGACACACATACAAACACACACATAACTAAATAATAAAATAAACACATGAATTATCATCTAAAACAAGTATTAAAACCTAAAATAAAGCCGCTGAAAGGACATTATCTGCATCTCTTTTGGGGTTGTGACAGAAGGACGCTTAACGTTAACTCCTTCTCCTGACCTCTTGATATCCTTCGCCTCTAAGGACTTAAGGTGACTATCAACACCTCATAGGACATCATATTGACTCCTAAACATGACCCCTAGTCCTGACCTCACGCTGGGGGTCTTCAGGTCATAAGGTCACCAAAGGGTCACTCGTCTCTCCAACCACTCAAGTTGGGGAGGTTATTTTAGTGGTTGTGGTAGGTTATTGGTGTTTTAAAGTTGTGGGTGTGTGTTGGGGGTGATATTGTGATGGTAGGTAAGGTTGGGGAGGATATAGTGAGGTTTGTGTGACAGTGTCGAGGTTGGGGAGGTTAGTTTAATGGTTGTGGTGGAGTGTGGTAGGTTGTGGGGTTCAGAAAGTTGGGGGTGATATTGTGGTGGTAGCTAAGGTTGGGGAGGGTATAGTGGAGTTTGTGTGGCTGTGGGGAGATTAGTTTAATGGTGTGTCGAGTGTGGTAGGTTGTGGGGTTCAGAAAGTTGGGGAATCGTGTTGGAGGTGATATTGTGGTGGTAGGTAAGGTTGGGGAGGATATAGTGGGGTTTGTGGCTAACATTTATGGGGTTAGGTGAAGAAAATTAAGATAAGTGAAAGGAGATTAGTGTGTGGTAGGGGTGTGGAGGGGAAATATTTTGTGGTTGGGGTTGGGGTTGGGGTTGGGGTGGATGTATGTGGAGTGAAGATTGTATAGTATTAGTTAGGTTATATAAATACTATATGCATTTTTTTTTATTTCTTTATTTATATGTCATTAGACCCTCAACCTTACCTTACTTTACCTTACCTTAATGATTTTTTTTAAAGTGTGGTAGAGAAACTATTAAACAGGAAATAATTAGATAGTTAATAAAATAAATATAACTAGAAAATATTGCATAATTGTGATGTGTGTCCGTGTGGAAAGAGACAATTTTTGCAGTAGTAACCAACCACTGAATTTATGTTGTATATTGTATTTTTTCTGGTGAATTATGATGTGAATTAATTTAGTTCGCTCTATATTTCCATTTCCAAAGCATATTTTTTCTATCTATCTCTATTTCCAACCATAGTGAGTTAATTTATTTTCTCCCATTATTTACATTTCCAAAGCATAATTTCCAAGTTATGTCTCTTTCCCTTCCATACAATTTTTTGGGGTGGACTCATGAGAAAATAGTATTATAAAACTAAATGTAATGTTACTTAACCTCTTAAAAACTTCGTAAATGCAGTGTAAAGAAATTAAAAGTGAAATTATACATGCTAAAATAAGTTAGTAAATGCAGTGTAAAGAAAATAGAAGTGAAACTAAACATACCAAAATCAGGGTTAATATAAAATAACTATGCACCTACACCTAACCTAACCTAACTGTCGTGCCATATACACAAGGTCATACATATTATTTAGTTAAGTTAGTTAGGTGATGAAAATGACGAGTGAATTCAATCAATATACGACGTAACTAAAATACAAGGTCTTACATATCATTAGTTACGTTAGTTAGGTGATGAAAATGACGAGTGAATTTCAATCAATTTACCACATAACTAAAATAACCACAATTACATGAAGCACATCAGAAATATATTGGTTGAATAAAACTACAAATTATCCTGGAAATAAGTGATTGGAAAGAGACAAGAATAGCGTCGTGTGGGGACGGAATGATCAAACTCCGAGTAATGTGTATACTTGAAGGTTGACTGCATTAAAACCTCATTATTATAGTGGAATGACACCATCATCATCATCATCATCATCATCATCATCATCATCATCATCATCATCATCATCATCATCATCCTCTAAGGTTTGGGTTAATAATATTTAAGCCGTCCAACACGTCATAATTCCTAACTATCACATTACGTTAATTCAACTCTACTCTTATCTTCGTCAAAACTACCTCATAATTCTTTTAAACTATTGTGCTCGTTGGAATGTACTCCGCTACCTAACACAGTTCTCTAATAAGACCAAAGCTGTCTATCGTGTGGGCTGGAGTTACCGACCAGAAAAGCGTATTGCAATATCTACGGTCTAGTCACCTTTGCCTGTTAATCACTGTTAGTTTTGTGAATAGGCACACAGGGGTACACAGGGGTACACATTACACATTTAATAATTGCATCGTACTCGAACACACACAAGAGTTGCATCTAGATAAGGTGTGACGGCAAATGATACTTTAATTTCCAACCTACAAAAATTCATGTGACGTACGGATTCACTTTTCACGGATATTGTCTTTGAGAAATGATGTGAGGTTATTGCTGCACAGTATCTGATATTTTACAGCTATTTGATTGACAGCATTGCGGAAAATGCCTATATATATATATATCTACGTACTGGTTTGAGCTCTGTTAGACTGCATTATTTTACCTGCTGTTGTGATCCAGTTATATTTAATGAACTGGATGTATGTACTAATATATATTCTATAAACTGATTATATATTATTAAATTGATTATATATGAATGTAATTGTTCGTAGTTGTGATGGAATTGAGTCTCGGGTAACTGATACTTGAATTAATGTGTTATCGGTATAGAATGACTGTACGAGTGTGTAGTAATATGTCATTATAAGGAGATAGTCTGTGTCTTTACTATTATGATACAAGTCCTGAATGTTATTATTGACACACTATTGAAGTGGCTGTCATGTCATTACTAATTGGCATAAATCCACAGAGCTCCTCCTGCCGCTGCAATTACCACTTAAATGAGTTGAAGTGGTTAAGGTGCCCCTTCTAATGGCCCCTTATCATGGGTCGTGTGTGGCACCATGGAAACACTGCCTACAATATTATGATTTGTGTTACAAGTTTAGTAGAGTGTATCAAGTCACCACCAAGGCCAGTCAGTGTGTGGTGTGTTAACTAATGTTGGGTTGAGTTGAATTAACCAGCTGTTCCTTGTCAATGAACTCAATAGGATGCAAGGAATAATGCTTCATTGAGGTGGATTGGTGGTGTGGGGGTGAACTATTTATTGATTATTATTATTTATTTTTTTACATTAAATTGTATGTTAATGCATGAAATATCACCAAGATTCCAGATGATTAATACCTTTTTTCCTTTGGCTTTCCTTTGGCATTATTTTCTTATTCTTTTTCTCATCCAGACGAGTAGGATCTTAAAAAAACATTCTGATGGTGACAGAATCACCGCTTGTAAAGGTTACTGTTTGCCGACAAACTCAGTTACTTTGATTGTACAAATACACCACAAATGTATAACAATACGACACCTTTGTAATCAAATGTGGATGTATACATGTGTGTGGTTATACACGTACTTAACAACATGGATAATTAGTAATGGTTTGCCGTGTAGTACAAATAAGAGTACAAGGATTAGAACCAGAAGGTTGGACATGTGAAAAGGGTTTACTCGTGAAAGAAAGATGGAGATGTTAGGCGTTTACTGCATTCCTGACTCGTGGTCATTGGTGGGCCTATTTAATTGACATCAAAGCATGTATGCGCCTCAGTGGTGCAGTGGTTAGCACGTCTGACTACCAATCCGCTGGCCCGAGTTCAATCCCGGATGAGGACAGTCGGCACACAGCTCACCCAGCTGTTCATCCTCCCAAACGGGTTAATACATAAATGGGTAGCTAGGGTAACCTGTGGAAGGTAAACTGTGGAAGGTTAGATGTTACAGTGGCCCTGTGTCCCGGGGTAACGGATTACTTTCCACCACAGGCTCAAAGGCCAATGTGACGGGAGATGAACACTTGCACACACCCACAGCTACAGCGTGTCAACACACTTTAAAGCTTGTACCTGTCATTATGAAGCTAGTCATCATGGTAGAATCATTGATGAATATGGAAACGGCAAATTTAGAATAACTTTTTTGCTTGCACCTTTCCAGTTTTGTAATGCAGGTCAAATGTTGGTGATTCTGTGCTGGCAAAAGTCAATAGGTGTGCATGTGAACCCAAGTGAGTGTTGTGTGAATGTACATGCACTTCAATAACACACACCTACTATCCAACTGCCACTGAGAAAACAAACCTCCCAGGAAATTTATATTAGTATTTTTCTTCCGTATACCTTTGTCTATTTACCCATAAGTGTGTGCCGTAGATCATTCCTGATGTCTTGCCGGAAGCACCCAATCAGCACCCAATCAGCACCCAATCAGCACACACACACACACACACACACACACACACACACACACACACACACACACAATACAGAAGTGCAGGATCCATAGCCTTCCACGCCTTCCCAGACTACAATGTAACAACTCCTCGGCTAACGTCTTGAACCTATTTTCTGCGTTGAAGAAGACAAACCCAAATTGTCTCTACCTGACCTCTGATTTGAACGGATGACCTCTCGGCTGTGAACTAAGCATATATTTATAGATAAACAAATATTCTCAGTGCTATTAACATGAGTGTATTTATATTTAAGTATTCCTTTGATAATACCAACATAATTAAGTTGAGTGTGTTGTGTTGTGTTGTGTTACCATGTGTTGTGTTGTGTTGGTTCTGCTAACACACTCCACTGCAACCTGAAACTCATTTATCTAATCAACTTTTCCTTTCCCTTCCAGACTGTGTGTCATCATAAGTTGGCAGCATCTACAGTGTGGTGGTAAGTGTGTCCTACAAAACCTTATGTACAGCTTCTTAATACAGGTTGCCTATCAGTATTCCGGTTCCATCAGTTGTCCGGCATGAATTTCAGAGCGCAGTTTCAAATTTCCTGAGTTGGCGCATCACTGTTTTTGGGAGGCACTGTTTATGTTTATGTTTTGATGGCGCTGTACCCAGAATTAGGTGTTTGCTCATGCCGGATTATTAATAGTCAACCTGTACCTCATATAGTGTTGATAATGATATGGACATCAGATATAGACTCCACCTTCTCTCTGCTCTCCTCTCCTATCGTTCCACCACCACCACTACCTCCACCACATCAGATTGAAGGTGGAATATCTAAGTTTAATGTTTTTGTAGATTAATATAAGGTCATTGCCATTGTCATTGTTGTTTTCTAATGACAAGGAAGTAAGTATTCATGGAAATAATTGTTGACTGGTGAATTTGTTGTTCTGTGTTGCATGGTTGTTAGAGATTATATGAATCATGTCCGGTTTACGTGAAGGAAATTATATATATTACGCTCCGAGGAAAATTGTCGACGTAATCGTTGCTCGGTACTTGACTGGACTACGACATGCTGGTTATTGCGTCAAATTGGCCTCACTCTAACTCTGTAAATTATACAAAGCCGTTAATAATCCGCAGAGAGAATTAAGTATACGAATGTGAGAATACTCGTCTTGAGCTGCTTTTATTGACGATATGTATACAATAATGTGATTCCCACTCCACTCACCTTCTACTCACTCCATCCACTCACCCACCACTCACCCACACTCACCCATTGATGCACACACCTGGATGCATATACAGGGTAGCATCTTTACTACACACATGGACTTGGGTGTTACAGGTATCTATCTTCATTACTGTTTTATGTTTCATGCAGCAGTTCTGACTAATCTGTAAAATTACCTCACTTATACATGTAAATAATGCATACTTTGGCACCGGTAATTGAGCGAGGATTTCTTTGAATTATTCTGAAGCAGTTGTACTCACGGAAGGGGTGACGGTAATGGTAATTGTGTGTTGGTAACGAGCGTTGTGTTACAGGGAATTGTGACGCCCAAGATAGACTTGCAGGACATATTTACATCATGGTGTGTTATGAGGTTGTTGGGCCGGCTAACGAGGTCGTGAAGATTGGAGAACACCTGAGGAAGCTTGACCTTAGTGCAGGACATGTAGGGTTCATGACACACATAAATAAATAGATAGATAGATAGATAATTTATTGACCGCAATTTATAAGATAGTTATCACTACACATATGCACTCTAAGGGTCCATAAGTATAACAATGCATTATACATTACAAAATCCTCTTTCACACACACACACACACACACACACACACACACACACACACACACACACACACACACACACACTTACAGCTTATGCGTTTTTAATAACCCAAACATGCTGTGTGTGTGTGTGTGTGTGTGTGTGTAATTCACGACAAACTTGAGGATCGCGTACTGGACTCTTAATCACCATCCACTACCATCCCGAAGAAGAGTTTTAAGGTCATTATAGCCTGTCCTATGAGGTATGGCTTTGACCTTTCACACACCACACACTCCACCATCGTCTTGCTGAAGGAGGACAGTAACTGCTTGGTCATCAGGGAAAACTTAGCTACCTGAGCAAGGTGCGAACCCGAGCCTTACCGAGTGACTTGCTGAGACGTTATTCATTAAGCCACCGTGCTGTTTTATTATTTTTATTTTTTATAGATATATATATAACCTAGATGCCACTTGTAGCGCATAGTATTTGAACCAAGCGAGGATTGTTTCGTCTATAACTAAATTGATCCTGTTTTTTTTCTCTTTATTTTTTATTTATTTATTTTTTCTTGTGCAAGCATTGTTTTCAACCTGTGTAGGGAGGTGCAGTACTTTACAGGTTAGGTTAGGCTGGAAAACAGTCTGAAAATGAGGAGTTAAGAGTTTTAATTGAAAGTTCCATCTCTGTATATTGGAATCTTCTTATTAGTATTCACTCCCTTGTCGTTTAGTGTAACTCTAGTTATTATTATTACTACTACTACTAATAATAATAAAGTATGAATTGGAAACTATTACTATATCTCTCTCTTTCCCTTTTAGTAGTCTCATATTTGCATGAATTTGAGCCTAACTGTATTTCTATATTTGCATTCAACATATGATTTCTTTCTTTGTGTAGTCATGTTTTTCTTCTTCAATCATTCATCTCTTTACATAATCTTCTTGTGACAATCTTCATGTGACCGCTAGCAGCCAGACAGGACATCTAACCTGGTGATAATATTTTTTCGTTTTAAACCTTCTCTGTTCCTCTACATGTCATTTTGAGGGATGGAGGAACAGTAACACATTATTCTTCACCATTAATAGTGGAGGGATATAAAGAAAACATTACCTATTAAGTGTAAATAACCTTAATAAATAACATGAACAGGCTTCAACAGGTACCGTAAGATGACGGCCGTGTGTTAACTGGAGGATCACGTATATACTAAACCAAAATTGAGATTTTTATTATACACAGGAAAGCAATTATATATACTTTAAAGAATCATCTGAAATGCCTAACTGTTACATACATAAACGTTTGTTAGATTTGATTCGTAATTATTGCATGAAAAATGTTTATTTCTAAGGTCAATCATAAAATCGATATATAGAATAAAGCAATAATAATGAAATTAAACCAATATAAACCATAAAAAAGAATATACAAAAACTAGTCAAACCGAAAGTAAAGCCTAAATAAGCCATAGAAAAAAGAAAAATTGAAAAAACAATGAAAAAATGAGAAAAAAACACCGTAATTATTTGTTTACATTCAAGAGTGTTAATTATAGCGTGTTAGGTACAGTAAGAGAAGTGTTAGGACATGATGACTTACAAGGATAGAGATGGAGGTGAGTGTGTTCTGTTGTGTGTGTTTTGGTGAGCTGATGGTCTGAGACTGACGAATCAACAAACATGCCGGTATACCGAAGGGCTTCTAATGCCTGTAATACCGGTATACCGGATAGGTGCACATCCCTAGACACACACACTCACACTCACACACACTCACACTCACACACACTCAATCGTGTAGTCCTGTCTCCGTATCTATATTAGGCTAGTTTTTCCTTCAGTTGATGTACATTTTTTGCCATTATCACCTGTATATGTGTGTGTGTGTGTGTGTGTGTGCTGTGGTCAGGTGGAGTGTAGAAGATGAGTGAACGTGTTGACAGGAGCGGCGTGTGCTGGGCATCACGTCTTCACTCTATAAGATGCTCGGCGCCTAGCAAGGAAAACTCGGAAGTGTTAAGAAACTTTGAGTGTGCGTGTGTGTGTGTGTGTGCAGGATGGATGAAAGGCATGACGCATCAACCCACACGTCCGGCAGGGGGTCTGGGGGCACACACACACACACATAGACACACACACACTACAATCTTTACGAACAGAATATAACCACGTGCAGTATATATGTCTAGCAAATAACTACTACTACTACTACGAATCTTGCCGGATGTGTGTCTACCCTCCACCCCCTACCACTGCCTACCCTCAGCCCCCCTTTCAGCCCCCTCCACCCTCTACACCCACGCCTTCAGGAAAATAGCACGTGTCTACTTTATATATATTAAGAGCGCCATCTATAACCGGACATGTGTATCGCAAGACTTCCTGTTATCATATTGTTGTTGTGTTGTTGCAAGTGGAAGGAAGGTGACAGGCGTGGAGATGTGAGATGAGTGTTATATTATGTTGTATATTAGTGTTACATAACCTGTTTTTCCCTCATCACAGACACAAAGTAAGGAAGAATGTCATATATTTATACATGTTATTGACGTTACGCCCATATTGTCTACATTTCCGTCCATCAGAGCTGCTATTACAGGTTTTCAATACTAGTGACCGAGGAATTTCCAAGCGACCTGTATTTCCCTCATCAAAAAGTAGGAAAAAAAGTCATATTTATACATGTTATTCACGTTACGCCCAGATTGTCTAGATTTGCGTTCACCAGAGCTAATATTACAGGTTTTAAATACTATTAACGAGGAATTTCCAAGTGAGAACCGTATGGGAACTGAATTCTTATAAGCTCCTCACTACTTGATGCTACATTTTGATAAGTTAGCTAAAGGTTAAAAAAATGAGCTTAGTGTTAACTTAATCAAACATGTGTCTGCACCAAATTGAAGGTGTATTTAGTGTTACAAGATGGTACACACACACACACACTTGGGTTTTAGTGACAACAAAGTGTAAGGAAGCAGAAAGCGCGGGAAGAAGAGCGTCGTTCCCGCCAAATCTTAACATTCTTGACTATTTCCATTTTCATTAGGATTATTTAGTGTACGCCCGATTTAATGATTCATGAACGGCTGTGGAACGTTCGTGAGGGGTGAAGGGGTGAGAAGGGGGTGAGGGTAAGACTGTTTCCGGCCCCTTGACCCCTGGTTGCATTGGTGGGTGGGTGGGTGCGGCGCGGCAGCCTAAGCACTCTCACTTGTCCTGCATACCAAACGGCGGAGCTGAGGTTATAGTAAGGCGTGCAGAGGAGAGCGTTGGTATAGTGTGTGTGTGTGTGTGTGTGTGTGTGTGTGTGTGTGTGTGTGTGTGTGTGTGTGTGTGTGTGTGTGTGTTTACCCAACAGGAAAAGAGATAGGTATAGTGCTGTACTTTCCCATCTAAGTATCTATAATGTTTTCCAGTCTTGAATTTTCCTAGATTGAACCAAGTGTGTGTATATATATATATATGTGTGTGTGTGTGTGTGTGTGTGTTCTCGGGAAATGGTAAAGCACAATTTTCTGCTTTTGCATCACCAGGAAATGCAGTGTTGTGTTGTTGACTCGTGTTCGTTCGTATGTGGCATTTAACATAGCGAGAGATGAAGCACAAACAAACAGCCTCTCTTTCCGGTGATATTTGACGGTGGGGGAGTTTTTGAAGGGGGATGGATGGAGAGGAGGGGGACAGGGTCATTGGAGAGTGTGTGTGGAGAGGGGGGAGGGATGGGGGTGGCACCGAGTCAGCACTAGGTGAGGTGAGTGTGAGTGTGTGTTGTTCTCAGTAGTGTGGGAGTCAGTGCACAGCCGACAGCAGCCTCAACACAAGAGTAAATAGAAGCATAAGTAAGGCTCGGTGATGTATGTGTGTGTGTGTGTGTGTGTGTGTGTTTCCTGGTAACATTAGCTCGTGTAAGTGTCTAGCCTCATTGGAACCGCTACTTTACTCTATAATTAAGACTCAAACATCTTTAAGTGTATATAGTGATGCTGTTCTATCTAGTATAAGTAAAAATTATTTGAACAAAATATTCTTTAGTTATATTATACTAAAGTGTGTTATGTATACTTTTACAAATTTCCTTATGTCTTTTCCTCGTGTTATTGTATAGTCATATATGTATTAATTCACACGTAGACATATCCACAGTTTAATTCTGGCCTCGATCATGGTTAAATATATTCACATCAATAATTTACAACCCTCAACCTAGCTAACCTCACTCCTTACTAAGCGAAATGAAGTGGTAGGGCGAGGTGGGATGGAGTAGAGTAGTGTCCCTTTAAAATCTGAGTTTGCTTAGGTTTTCTGTGATTTCCTTAAGTTTATTCCAGCGCCCGTCCCATAAGAATAATAAGGAGACTGACTGTAGTAGATACCATTGAAGTTTTGTAATGTCAGCGGACAGGAAGTGAGTGGGTTAAGACTTTTATTTTATCATGTTCGCGTCATCCTGTCACAGAAAGCTAGAAGCAGTGTTATAATCGTCCTGTCACAGGATTAAGATTAGAATAAGTCTCTTGTGAAATGTAAGAAAGCGTGATTGTGGAATAGTAAATGGTAGTAATAGTAATAGTATTGAATAAC
>JAPQNM010001942.1:142500-145000 GCA_029783475.1 Metacarcinus magister | reverse complement strand
GCAAGAATGTGTGGGGAGTTGCCACACAGCACATTCCCGCTGCACCTCAGACCCGTATGAGAACTACTCGATTTTAAACCTAACATTTTCGTGATCCATCTCTTATATTTATCTTAACTCTCCGGCCTTAGTACATTTGGGTATGAGTATAATGTGTGTTGGGGGTACAGTGAAGGTTGGGGGAGGCGGTGGTGATGTTGGGGGTGTTCTAATGTCGTGGTGGATGGTCGGGTGTGGTAAGGAGTGTGAGCCCTGCCAGTTGCCAGAATGCGCAGGGCGTTTGACCGCTGCGCCATCCCAAGGTTGAGTGATTGATTCAGAAAGTGTTCTATTAATTTTACTGTGATTGAACTTTTTGCTTTGCCTTCCCCCTCCTCATGCTGTGGTGGTGTGTGGTGTTATGGTGTGTGAGGGTGTGTGTGTGAGTGTGTTGGGGGAGTGAGGGTGTGTGCTGCTGGTTGGCTAATGGAGGAAGGTGGCAGTATATGTGTGTGCGTGTGTCTGTGTGTGTGCGTGTGTGTGTATGTGTGTGTACTGCCCGGAGCCCTCTCGCCAGCCAGCCAGTCAGCTAGTCAGCCTCCTGCCTGTCTGTCTGTCTGTCTGCTCGCCTGCCCTCTCCTCACCACCACCACCACTTCCACCACCATTACCACAGACTGAGGAAGGCTTACACTAGTACCAACACCAACGCTTCCACCTCCACCACCTGCACCGCTGCACGCTGCACCCTCAGGATCTAGTCATCTGCTACGCTAGTCAGTTGGTGGTGTCACTCTCACCACTACCACCACCACCACCTCATCACCACCACACACACACGGCAGGGATGGTGTCGCCCTGTGTTGGCTCGTGGACTCCCTGCCGTCAGTGCACAGTGAGAGAAAACCAGTGATTATTGAGGCCACCGCTGCTACTGACGCTGCTGCCTCCGTCGCCGCCGCCGCCATGTAAACGCCTCGTGTGGCGACGGTGCTGTAGTTCGAGTCTGTGTTGGTGTGTGTGTCAGTGTGCGTGTGTGTGTGTGTGCCTGTGTGTGTGTGTGTGTGAGGGCGTGGAGGATGCGGTGCCGCGGGCTGGAGCGAGGCGGCCCGGGCGTGAGGCGGCTCGCAGAGTAGGACGGAGGCTGGTGGGAGGGACGCTGACGACCCGGCGAGGACAGGCATGGTCTAGCGTGTCACTCTGCCGCCGTGTGTGTGAGTGAGTGAACTGCACCACCCTCACTACCCTCTCCCTTCTCCCCCACTCTGCCTCCTGCTGCGCCTCCAGCAGGTCACTCGAGCAGCGTGTGGCCGCCGCGGGTCACACCGAGGGGTCACGCTGCGTTGTGTTTACCTGCCCTTGTTGGGGGATTAGAGTGGGGCGGATGAGCGTGGCGGAGCGTGAGGCTGGGAGCGTGGGGGCGGTGGGCGGCCTGGCGGCGTGAGGCGGGAGGGAGGGAGGGAAGAGGTCTGTTGGAGGTGGAGGGGCGCCTTCCACCCTGGCTGGCACCCGGCCAGTCCCCGCCCGCCGCCGCCACCACCACCACCGCCACAGCCTCCACCACCACCACCACCACCACCACTGACAATAACTGGAAGGCCCCTCGTGCTGGCCATCACAAGCCTCCCTCCACTAACACGCCGCCGCCGCCGCCGCCACCAGACTGCACCAGCACACAGGCAGCTGGTGGTGCTGTAACGGGGAGGGATTGCTATCCATTGTGTTACTATTACTGTGACGAGCAGCCAGTGTGTTGTGTGTGGTGCTGCAGCCATCAGTGTGGTGTGACGGATATACAGAACCATCCAGTGCTACAAGACGGGGTGTGACAAGCATCCAGTGGTACGTAACGGAGGTGACAACCATTCAGTGCATCCCAGTGTGTTGTAACGGTGTTTGAGAACCTCCACCTGCCTTGCCACGAGGCTTCACACCACCAAGTATACAGTGACGAGCCCCAACACCCTGCCATTGCATAGTACCGGGGTGTGACAACCTTCCAGTGCGTTATAACGGGGTGGAACCAGCCCCGGTGCGCTAGAACCAGGTGAACACACACACACACACACACACACACACACACACACACACACACACATACACATACATACACACACACACGGAGAGGAACATGAAGGGCCCCGGAACTCTTGGGTGCCCCGGAATATAAATCAGCTCGTTGCCCCGCCGCTCGGTGCCACAGCCTGCCCCGGGACCATGTGAACCCCGCCCGGCCGCCGCGAACCCCGGACAGGCCTTGTGAGTGGCACCAGGCCCCGAGCACTGTCGCCCCGGCGGTGGAGCATGTGAGCACCGCACCGCACGCACCGACAACATGTTCTCCCTTCGGCCATACCGCTCGCTGAGGGACGACGAAGAAACGGTGCCGGGTAAGAACGACTATACACTCCACGACTCATAACACTCACTCGATATTAAGTTTCCGTCTTCTTATATTTATTTATTTATTTATTTTCCTAACCAAGAATTTTCCTTAGACTAAAGTTTTTTTTTTGATGAG
>JAPQNM010001942.1:112500-137500 GCA_029783475.1 Metacarcinus magister | reverse complement strand
GAGAGAGAGAGAGAGTATAAAATAAAACCTGATAAATGAATAGAACAAAGGAGAGGAAAGGAATGAATGGAATGCTACAAGAAATAAGAAAGAATGAATAAATGAATGAATGGATAAATTGAAGAGATAAAGAAGAAAAAAAAAACAATAGATAAAGAGTTTTGATAAAGAAATAAAGAGTTAAATTATCTTTATTATTTGTATATATATGTGTGTGTGTGTGTGGGTGTGTGGGTGTGTGGTAGTGGTGGTGGTTGTGGTAGTGGTGGTGGTGGAGTAGGCACGGAGTAAATGCCAAAATCTTCCCCTCCTCCCTTCCCCTTACTGGTGGTGGCACTGTGAAGGGGGGGGAGGGGGGAGTGGGGAGTGGCACTGTGCAAGAAGGAAGGGAAGGGGAGTGAAAGGAAGGGAAGGGGAAGGGGAAGGGAGTGAAAGGAAGGGAAGGGGAAGGGGAAGGGAGTGAAAGGAAGGGATGTGAGGGGGAGGGGGGGAAGGAAAGGGGAAGTGACTTTTGATGTTGATAGCTTAGGGTGAGGGTGAGTGTGGTGGGGGTGGAGGTGGTGGTGGTGGTGGTGGAGGGGTGGAGGTTGAGGAGGAGGTAGACAATAAGGTGGTCCGGTCACGACTCTCTCTCTCTCTCTCTCTCTCTCTCTCTCTCTCTCTCTCTCTCTCTCTCTCTCTCTCTCTCTCTTGTCTCTCTCGTTCAGAAACACACAATACATTCACACACACACACACACACGCACACACACACACACACCTCCAAGTTGGGATGTGTTGGGGAGGGGGGGAGAGGGACATTCCTGACACACCCTTCGTCCCCATGACCTCTCTCTCTCTCTCTCTCTCTCTCTCTCTCTCTCTCTCTCTCTCTCTCTCTCTCTCTCTCTCTCTCTCTCTCTCTCTCTCTCTCTCAATTGAAGCTGTTGAAAATACATTATAATTCTTGACTATTTTCATTATTATTATTATTATTATTATTATTATTATTATTGTTGTGTTAAGACTGTGATGGTTCAGAATGACACATGATGCAACACACACACACACACACACACACACACACACACACACACACACACACACACACACACTCACCTGCCACAAACACACTTTACTTTACATTCATCATTGTCGTGGTGGTTGTTGTTGCTGTATGTATGTATGTATGAGTATGTGTGTGTGTGTGTGTATGTAGTGTGTGTGTGTGTGGTGTGTGTGTGTGTGTGTGTGTAACGGAAGTGGTCAAAAAAGCATGTATGTATAACCTCGTTCATGTCAACTGGTTTCGGTGTGAGTCATTGGTAGTTGTTACACATCGTTACAGTTACTTAGAGTGTCTCACAACTCACTCACACACACACACACACACACACACACACACACACACACACACACACACTAACACTAACACTTTTTTATGGCACGTGGAGGAGAAAAACAGCTTCGTAAGTAATGAGAGAGAGAGAGAGAGAGAGAGAGAGAGAGAGAGAGAGAGAGAGAGAGAGAGAGAGAAGGGAATTTCCTATTGGTAATATATTTTTTCATCGTAAAGGTTAGGCTGAAAATTTTTAATGCTCTGGGAAGGAGAAGAGGGAAGGGCGAAGGGAGGAGGAAGAGAGGGAAGGGCGAAGGGAGGAGGAAGAGAGGGAAGGGCGAAGGGAGGAGAAGAGGGAAGGGGGAAGAAGGTAGAAAAGAGAAGGGGAAGAGAGAAAGAGGGAAGGGGAAAGGGAGAAAAGAGAAGAGGAAAAGAGTGAAATAAGAATGTGGAAGAGAGAAGGAAGAAGGAAGGGGGAAAGGGAGAAGAGGAAAGGAGGAGGAGGGAAGAAAGAAGAGGTAATAAGGAAGATAGAAAGAGGAAGAGGAAGAGGGGGGAAAGAGAAGGAGGTAAGAGATAAGAGGTAAGAGGTAGGACAATATTAAAGAGGAAAGGATAGATAGATATATAGTTTTAAGAATGGCAGTCAGTCAGTCAGTCAGTCAGGTGCAACAACCCAACCCAACCCAACCCAACCCAACCCCAACAGACCTTAAGCGACCTTGAAGACCATACGGCGTACGTACGTAAGGTTCTCTCCCCTCCTCCTCCTCCACACCCTTCCCCTCCACTCCCCTCCGTCCTTCCCCTCCACTCCCTCCACACACACCTCGCTCCATTCAGAAACAAGAGAGAGAAAGGTCAGATGTGAAGTATTTTGAAACTTATTATTATTATGTTAGTGTGTGTGTGTGTGTGTGTGTGTGTGTGTGTGTGTGTGTGTGTGTGTGTGTGTGTGTACGTATATACGCCGCTGAGAGAATCTATCTTATAAAAACATTGAGAAAAAAAAATTAATTAAAATAGTTTTGATTATGTATTGTATTGTTTATTTATTTGTCTTGTTTAAGTGTTGATTTTAGACACTTACACACACACACACACACACACACACACACACACACACACACACACACACACACACACACACACACACACACACACCAATTTCTTGTTAGCCTCGTCCATTTTAGTGCAACAGACGCCACTTTTTTTCTCTTTCCACCTCCTCCACCTCCACCTCTACCTTCACCTCTTCCACACCTCACTGCCTCACACACACACACACACACACACACACACACACACACACACACACACACACACACACACACACACACACACACACACATTCACTCACCGTAACGCCATCACCATCACGCCTCCCCCTTCCCTCCCCTTCCACCACCACCTACTTTCCCATCAAATTTTTCCTACTTTTGGTTTACAGTGTGTGTGTGTGTGTGTGTGTACTGTGAGGGATGTTAAGTGGTAAGGTTTTTTTGAAGTGTTTGAAAGTTATAAGTAAATGTTTAGGGTGGAGTACATTATTTTTAGCCAAGTAGGTGGTGGTGGTGGTGGTGGTGGTGGTGGTGGTAACAGGAGCCAACAAGGATTGCGTTGTGTGGATGTAAGTAAGTAAGGCAGGAAGGAAGGAGTGGAGGAGTGGGTGAGGAAGGGAGTGGAGGGAGGGAAGGAGTGAGTCAGTCAGTTGTTTTATGAATGAAACAACAGAACGAAGCACCAGTGAATCTTTGGGTGAAGCAATTTACTAATAGAATGAAGCTTTGGGGTGTTTGCGTGAAGCAGTAACTCTTTTATTTATTTCTCTTATTTTCTTATCTCTCCTTTCTATTTTCTTTTTCTTTTCTTAGCAAACTCGATAATAATTTCACGAAGCATTGAGTGAAACAGTAACTCATCATTTTTTTTATCTTATTGAAGCATTGAATCATATAACGAAGCAATGAGTTACTTAGGGGAAGGGTGTGGGGGAGTAGGTGGAAGGTGAGGCTCAGTGGAGGTGGAGGAGGTGGAGGAGCCTTTACACTACCATGGACAAGGAGGAGAAAGGAGGAAGAAGAGGGTAAGGAAGGGAAGAAAAGAAAGAGGAAAGGAAGGAAGGAAGGGGAGATGTCAGAGGGAAGAAAGGTAGGGAAAGGAAAGACGGAAGGAAGGAAGGGAGGGAGAGAAAGGAAAAAATGATGGATGGAGGAGGTAAGAATGAATGGAGGGAAGGAAGGAGAGGGAGGGAGTGAATGAATGAATGGAGGAGGAAGAGGAAGAGGAGGGAGGAAGTACATGAATGAAAGTAAGGAAAGAAGGAAGGGAAAAAAAGTGAAATAAGAAACAGAGATAGAGAGAGAGAGAGAAAGAGAGAGAGAGAGGGAGAGAGAGAGAGAGAGAGAGGGAAATAAGAGGGGAAAACAGATCGAAAAGAGGGGTGTTTACTGATGTACCAAACCATTATTGATTACAGTTGAAGGGGATGTGTTGAGTGAGGCACCACCCCCGCCCCCCTCACCCCCAACCCCCCACTCTCCTCCTGTACCTCTTGCACCCCCACCCCCGCCACCTCCACTACCACCCCCAACTCCACCCATGCCTCCCCTATATATTTTTCCCCTCTTTCCTCCTCCCCTTCCCTCTTCCCCTTCCCCTCAATTGCCCTTCCCTTGTTATTCCCTTCCTCTCCCTTTCTTCCTTCTTTTACTCATTCACTCCCTTCCTCCTCCTCCTCCTCCTCCGTGGTGTGGGGGGGGCCGGGGGGGGAGGAGAGGGGAAAGGAAGGAGACTGAACGAAAGGAAATGGCGGAATAGATGATGAAGGGGAATGGGAACGGATGAGAGGGGGGCGGAGGGGGGAGGGGTGTGGAGGGGGCGTTGCTCCCTAAATAACACTGGCAGAGAAGGTCTTTCCCTCCTCCTCCTCCTCCTCCTCCTCTTCCTACCTACCCTCTTCCCTTCCCTTCTTCTCCCTTCTTTTACCTTTCCTTCCCAAGACGTGGGTGGGAACACGACGTAGCTCTCCTCCTCCTCCTCCTCCTCCTCCTCCTCCTCCTCCTCCTCCTCCCTCTTCCTTCCCCCATAATTTTTTTCCTCATCCCCCATAACTACTCCCTTTCTCTCCTCTCTAACTTCCCCTCCCCTCCCCTCCCCCCTTCTCCCCCTCCTCTCAAGGCGACGGTGGGAGGGGGGGTGGGGGGAAAAAAACCTTCGAAACTGCTCGTGACCCGCCTTAGAGAGAGAGAGAGAGAGAGAGAGAGAGAGAGAGAGAGAGAGAGAGAGAGAGAGTAATGAATGAGATGCCAGATTTCACTTTATATTACCTTTTACCTTTCCACCATCCTGTCTTCCCCTCCTCCTCCTCCTCTTCCTCCCCTTCCCCCTACCCTCCCCCCATTCATGAGTGCTCAGGAATGTGACTGGTTCTCTCTCTCTCTCTCTCTCTCTCTCTCTCTCTCTCTCTCTCTCTCTCTCTCTCTCTCTCTCTCTCTCTCTCTTTACAACAGGTAGAAGTAGTAATTAGAGTAGTTTAAAAGGTGTACATGTTATATTACCTCATTAAGGATCGATGGAGTGAAATTATGAGGTAGGTGGTTCAGAGTAGGACTGTTACCCTTCCTTCCTTCCTTCCTTTCCTTCACTCCTTCCTTCCTTTATTCCTTCATTCCTTACTTTCCTTCCTTCCATTCTTTCATTCTTACCTATCTTCCTTCTCGCATTTATTCATTCCTCTCTTCCTTCCTTCCTTCATTCCTTGTTTCCTTCCTTCCTTCCTTCCTTCCTTCCTTCCTTCATTCCTTCTTAATAACACTTCCTCCTCCTCCTCCTCTTCCTCCTTTCGTTCGTTCATCCCTCCCTTCTTTGTTCGTTGCCTCTCACCCTTCCTTCCTTCCTTCCCTCCTTCCTTCCTTTCCATTCTTGCTTGCTTCCTGTCATCTTTTCATCCTTCCCTTTCTTCTTTTTTTTTCTCCTATTCTCACTACCTGCCATTCATTCATTCATTCATTCATTCTTCCATTCATTCATTCATTCATTCATTCATTCTTCCATTCATTCATTCATTCATTCATTCATTCATTCATTCATTCTTCCATTCATTCATTCATTCATTCATTCATTCATTCCTTGTCTATCTGTCACCCGTTCTTCCTCCCTTTCTCTTTTTTCTTCTTCTTCTCTCATTCCTCTCTCCCTCCTTTCCTTCATTCATTCAATAATTCATCTTCCTTCCAACCCTTCCTTCCTTCCTCCCTCCCTCCCTCCCTCCCTCCCTTCCTCCCTCGCCTAACAAGTAAACACGTCTGGCCAGGAGGAGGAGGAGGAGGAGGAGCTCACAAGAACCTGCCTTACCTTACCTCACCTCCCGTAAAGAAGCAATGCCTGTGTGTGTGTGTGTGTGTGTGTGTGTGTGTGCCAGATTACACATGACTCATTTAATAACTAACTAACACACACACACACACACACATCTCACAGTCCAAGGCAGATCCCACCCACTCTTCAAATCAAAACAAGACAGATACAATGGACGGTGTGAGTGTGTGTGTGTGTGTGTGTGTGTGTGTGTGTTGGCCTTGCTGACAGACATACTGCCGTGTCAACAAAGTGAGGTGTTGACTGTAGCTGCAATGACACTGTTAACTTGTTGCAAAGCCTACCAGCTGAACACACACGCACGCACGCGCACACACACACACACACACACACACACACACACACACACACACACACACCAAAAGAGAGAGAGAGAGAGAGAGAGAGAGAGAGAGAGAGAGAGAGAGAGAGAGAGAGAGAGAGAGACTCCTCCTCCATCTCACTCTTCGCTATAACCACATAACTCTTTGCTTTGTTTTGCTTTTTGTCTTTGTTTTGTTTACTTGCAACTCTCCAAGGTCAAGCAAGTGTATTATTATTATTATTATTATTATTATTATTATTATTATTCATTATCATTCATTCATCATTGATTTTCTCTTAAATGATTAAATAATAGATTCAAAAATATTATTAAGATACATTAAAATCATCGCAATTTGTATTTAAACTTATTTTTTTTCCTAACTTAAACTTTTGAATACTATTACAAGCCACCTGTGTGTGTGTGTGTGTGTGTGTGTGTGTGTGTGTGTGTGTGTAAGGTGTGGCGGGCGGGGGGGCGGGCGGGCGGGCCAGCTTTCTCTCCATCCCCGGCAGGTGTGACACGCGGGGGTGGTGGTGGTGGTGGTGGTGGTGGAGGGATGAGAGGAGGTGTGGGATTGAGGCAGAGACACTACGAGGACGGGGGCGGGGCAGAGCGGGGGTTTGGGTACCTGGTGGTGGTGGTGGTGGTGGTGGTGGTGGAGTTAAGGTCAGTGTGGGTAGGGTGGAGATTGTGGAGTAGTTGTTGTTGTAGTTGTAGTAGTAGTAGTAGTAGTGAAGGTTGGAAGAGGAGGAAGAGTAACACTGAGAGAATGAAGAAAGGAAGGAAGGAAAGAAAGGAGGGAATGAAGGAAGGAAGGAGGGAGAGCAAGGGTTGAATAAAGCTTTGCACTGACGAAGGGAGGGGAAAGAAGGAATGAAGGAAGACGGGAGGAAGGAGAGGGGGAGGTAATTATGAGGAAAGAAGAGAACAGAGGAGGAGAGGAGAGAAGAGAAGGGAAGAGAGAGAGAGAAGGGGGGAGGGAAGGTTTGGGGGTGGGGGGGTGTAATGGGTCTAGCGGTGTAGGCGACCTTCTGAAGGTGATCATAGTCCGCTCTCTCTCTCTCTCTCTCTCTCTCTCTCTCTCTCTCTCTCTCTCTCTCTCTCTCTCTCTCTCTCTCTCCAGTACATTTTCTCCTCCTTCCTCAGCTTTCTAATTCTCCTTCTTCTTTCTGTCCATCCTTTCCTCCCTCCAACTTTCCCCTCCCCTCCCCCACCTCCCCTCCCCTCCCCTCCCCTCCTGGCTATATTTACATCCAATGAATGAGATTAGTCCAAGATAGTCTGGCGGCTCTCTCCCTATCCCCCTCCCCTCTCCCCTCCACTTCCTCCCTCCCTCCCTCCCTTCCTATCTCTTACCACCACCACCACGTCCTCCTCCTCCTCCTCCTGAATTCCTCTCGTGTCTCTGGGAATGTGATCTGGTTCTTTTAAACTCCCCCTCCCCCCCAACACCCCCAACACCACTCCTTTCCACCCCCACCATAGTACCCCCATCACTCCCCCAACCTGCTATGCTTCCCATCCCCATCTCCTTTTCCCCACCACCATCACCCCCTCCCTCCCAATTCCTCCTTGTAACCGCTCCTCTTCCTTCCTCCCCTTCCCCTTCCCTTCCTTTCCCCTTCCCACCTCCCCTTCCACGTAACCTGCCCTTCACCTCCGCCCCGCCTCGCCCTGCCAGGTTTAGGCAAGAGGTTGGGACAAGTTAATGGTGTACAGTTAGGTTCGTGTGTGTGTGTGTGTGTGTGTGCGTGTGCGTGTGCGTGTGCATATCGTGCCATCTGTTGCACATACCGTAAACCAGACGCTTGATGAGTTTGTGTGTGTGTGTGTGTGTGTGTGTGTGTGTGTGTGTGTGTGTGTGTGTGTGTGTGTGTGTTTAGTTTCGTGACCTTTTGACCCGACATTAGGCAGAGGCACGTGATGGAGCGGCCTGACCCGGAGGCTGTCTGACCTAACCTAACCACTGTTGTTGTTGTTGTTGTTGTTGTTGTGTCACTTCTTCACTATCATTGTTAAGGTGTTGCATGTTGTTATTTATAGAAGTCGATGCCAACTACTTGATATTATTATTGTGTTTGTTGGTTACACTTGACTGAAATGTTTGTTGTGGTTGTGTGGATGAACCCTTTTGGTGTTGTGTTGTTGTTGTTGTTGACGTGTTGTTGTTGTGTTTACAGGCAAGGGTGTGGTGTGTGGCGGCGTGGACTCCCCCTCTGCCTCCCGCCTCCACTGTGTGTCCCAGGGCGGCTCGGACCCCCCCGGCACCTCCATCCCCTCCTCGCTGTCACTAGTGCTCTCCTCCCCCACTGCCACCCCTACCACCACCACTACAACTTCCAGCAGTGGCGGGGGGGCGGCCACCTTCACTACCTCCTCCTCAGCGGGTGTCAGCGGCAGCGGCGGTGGAGGCAAGGCGTCGCCGCTTTCCCTGACCTCCCTGAAGGCCGCCTGGCGCAGCCTGATCGGCGTGGGCGGCTCGAGGCTCCCTCACCTGGAGCGGCCTGACGTGGGTGCCAGCGAGCCCCACGACTACCGCTACACAAACTTCCCCAACAAGCGTCACCACAAGGACACCGCCTTTGACGAGACTCATATCCACCTCACGCCCGCTGCCCGCACCTACACCCACCCGCACCGCAGCCCCGTCCCGCCCCCGCCCCACACCCACACCCCGCCCCCGCGGCCGCAGGTGCCCGAGGCCACCCTCACTCTCGCCAAGTGCCTTAGGAAACACCGCGAGAAGCAGCAGGCGCGCGCCCTCACACGCAAATCCAAGTCTGACAATGCCCTGCAGAAGGTGGGCGTGCACCTGAAGTCCCACTCGGACCAGAACCTGCACAAGGTGTGGCTGGCCAGCGGCGGCGGCAGGACCAACTCGGTGTTCAGCACCGTCCAATTGTCTGGCGGCAGCGGCGACAGCTGCAGCAGCTGCGGGAAACGCAGCGGCCGTCACCACCGCTCCAAGTCTTTGGAGAGGCAGCAAGGCGCCCGCGTTCACCCGGCGCCGCCCGCACTCCACCCACGCCATACCCGCTCCCTCGAGAGGAACCACAAGTTCAGGGTGGACCTGCGCCCCCCGGGGCCCCTTAGGGACGAACCTCCAGAACACCAGGCGCCTCCGCCTCCTACCCTCACCCCAACGCACGTGCCCTGGGCCCCGGATGCCGTGGAGGGCGTGAGCGTGCAGGGGCAGCAGCAGCAGGTGCAGCAGGGGTGGGCGGGCGGCATGGAGGGCGGCCACGCGGCGGGGGGCGGCGGCTCCTTCATCAACAAGCCGGCGCGGGGCTGGCTGCACCCCGACCACCAGCTGGCAGACGATGGCGTTTGTTACGGCGTACGGGTACGTGAATAACGCACACACACACACACACACACACACACACACACACACACACACACACACACACACACACACACACACACACACACCCTCAGGCGTGTGTCACTTGTTCACCCTCACCCAACACTACTTTCCCTGCAACACATTTTCTTCTTCATCCCTTGAACATTACTTCCTCCTGGTGGTCGCGCCTTCCGCCGGGCGAGGCTGAGGCTGAGGGTGCCAGGATGGTGGTGGGGGGGAGGGGAGGGGTAGCAGCAGCCTTGGCGGGTAGTTGGACTAATGGTTGTGGCTGATGGTTAAATGGTTGTTTAGGTGGAGGCGGTGTAGCTCAAGTACTGGTGGTGGTGGTGGTGGTGGTGGAGGACTAGGAATGTTAGGCTGGGAATATAAGATAGTGGAGAGTACTATAGAAGGTGTAGTGATGGTGGTGGTGGTGGTGTAGGGGTGAGGGTGAGGGTGGTGGTAATGGTGATGACAGTTATAAAATTAGCAGTGTTAACTATAGGTGTTGTAGTAGTTATAGGTGGTGGTGGTGGTTAATAAGAGAAGTGGTAGGTAGAGGTAGTGGTAGTGGTGGTAGTAGTGGTGGTGGTGGTGGTGGTGATGGTGGTGTGTAATGAGGATGTCCGGGGTAAGATGAGCTGTCCCACCCCTCACCCTCACCCTCACCCATACTCCCCCCACGCCCCCACGCCCCCACCTTGCCTCATTCCCCTTCACTCCCCCTCATCCACCCATCACACACACCCTACTACTGCTCCACCTTCGCCACCTCATACATACCCACATACCCACATACCCTCCCTCATACCCTCACTCACCCGTTACTCATCTTCAGAGAGAAAGAGAGAGAGAGAGAGAGAGAGTAGTGTTGGAGGAGGAGGAGGAGGAGGAGGAAGAAGAGGAGAGGAGGAGGGCGGATGTGAGCCACAGAGACTGACTGTAGCTTCTCAATGACAGTATGTATCCGGCGGTTCCTCCCCCCCCCCTCCCTTCCTTTCTTCCCTCCCCTCCCCTTCCCTCCCCACTCCATCTCTCACTCGTTTCATCTCTCATTCTCTTTAGCCTCTTCCACTCACTCATACAGACACACACACACACACACACACACACACACACACACACACACACACACACACACACACCCCTTTCATACTCTCTCTCTCTCTCTCTCTCTCTCTCTCTCTCTCTCTCTCTCTCTCTCTCTCTCTCTCTCTCTCTCTCTCTCTCTCTCTCTCATTCATTCATTCATCACCTAATCTCTAATGTAGATACTAATAATAATAATACTTAGGATGTATATTTATAAGAGTCAGAATGAAGAATGATTCCCTGTCAGGATGAGAATATATTATGGCGTTTATATTTTTTCAGATGCAGAATGAATGATAAGAATCGCGCTGCTTTTATTTATTTATTATTTTTATTTATTTATTTATTTATTTTGTGGCGCGTGAATTACATTGACTTGAATAGACTAGACGGGTTCATAATATTTGTTTATTTGTTTGTGTAAGTGTGGGAGTTGATGTGTGTGTGTGTGTGTGTGTATATGTGTGTGTGTAAGTGTTCTAGGAAGGCGTGATAACTTATTACTATCTATTTAAGTGCACAGTAAACACGAAGGATGATGATGTAGTGAGAGAGAGAGAGAGAGAGAGAGAGAGAGAGAGAGAGAGAGAGAGAGAGAGAGAGAAACCCAGCATAGTTAAGAGACAATATAAAGCTATAATTCAAACGATAATATATAAATACTTAAATAACTGAACAAGCTATACCATTAAAACTATTAGTAATATATATGTAACTCCTACCTATTTGATACCATACATAGGATAGGGTAATGTGTAATGGTAATGGTAGAGTGAGGGTAGGGCAAGGATGGTTAGGTTAAGTGTGTGGCAGGCAGCGTGGTAGTGTATATAAGTCCAACCAAGCTTATACCATACAGAGGGTAAGTGTATAAGAGTAATGGGTAATGGTATTGGTAGGATAAGGATGCTAGGTTAGAGTGTGGGGCAGCGAGCAGGCAGGGTGGTAATGGTAGTGGTAGTGGTGGTGGTGGTGGTGGTAGTGTGTGTCTAATAAGTGTGTTTATTCCTTTGCCTTGCAGTACATTGGTTGCCTGGAGGTGAACACGTCAATGAAGAGCCTTAACTTTGACACCAGATCACTCATTGCAAAGTAAGTACTGTACCTCTTGTGTGTGTGTGTGGTGTGTGTGTGTGTGTGTGGCAAAGAGGGTTGTAGGACCAAAGTACGTATGGAAATAGTTCGTATGCATAAAGTTCATACGCAATTGTTCGTAAGGGATAAAGTTTGTTTGTAAAAAAGTACGTATGAAAAAGTTTGTTCGCTAAAGTTCGTATGCAGATGTTCGTATGGTATGTATGTATGTATGTATGTAAAGTATTCGTAACGACCTAACCTAACCTAACGCGTACGAACATTTTTCTAATGAACATTTAACCTTACAATTTTTTCCCATTACGAACTTTTGACATGACAAACTTTATACCCTACGTACTTTATCCTGACGTACTTTAGGCAAACGAACTTTATCCTACGAATTATTGCCATACCAAGTTTTTCTATACGAACTTTTGTCCGGAACCCGGCAGAGAGAGACAGAGACACACTCAACACTCAGAATATAAACACACAAACACATAAACAAACAAACACATCTCCTTCCTGAAGTAGCTAGCTGACTGAGGCTGTAACTTAAGAGGGAGGGAGGGAGGGGAGGAGGGGGTATATAGTGGGGGTTGTGGTAGTGGTGGTGGGGGGTTGGGGGTGGTGGGGGTATGGTCACCTGTGCCCAGCAGCTCCTCTGGGTACGGACGAGCCATCACTGCGGTCTCGGGGCATCGAGAGAGAAGAGGTGAAGGTAGAAGAGGAGGCCAGCACAGGTTAGAATCCTTTGTGGGGGGGGAGAGAGGCCAGAAGGTGTGGGGAGGAGGGGGAAGAGGGGCAAGGTAGGGGTGGGGTAGGTAGGAGGGGTCAGGTAGGGGGTATAGAGGGTAAGGGTGGGGTTAGGGTATGCCAATTGGGGTTAATAAGGCGAGGGTGTGTCAAATGAGGTTAGAGGAAATTAAGGAAGGGTAAGAGATGGTTACTGCAGGACAGGTGGGGGTGAGGGGGGGGTTGGGGTGGAAAGGAGGGGGTGAGAGGCGGGGGGTGGGGTACTAAGGAGGGGTGGTAGGATGTATTTAGGTCAGGCAGTGTAGGATAGGATAGGATAGGATAGGAAGTGTTATGTGATTATAGGATTTATAAGATACTACCCTCCCTCCACTACCCTCCACCCTCCCTCCTTACCCTCCCTTCCTCCACCACCAGGGAGTGCATCAGCAAGGTGTGTGAGGCAGCAGGACTTAAAACTGCTGACCGTAAGAGGAAGGTCGTGAAAACAATCAGCCGTATCCTCGGGGAACGGCCTCTCATGGAGCACGCGGGAAGCAATGTCAACCTCACCATTACCAGCACGGCACTCAACCTCACCAATCTGGAGTCTGGGCAGATTGTTGCCTGCCACGACATGCCCAACATATCCTTCGCTTCTGGGGGTGACCCGGTGAGTGTTGAGAGGTGTTGGTGTTGTGTGGTATGAGGTGGGAAGGTGTGTGTTAGGTGGTATGTTTGGTCTTGATTGGTTATATTGACTGTCTCTCGCTCTCCTAACCTAACCTAACCTTTGCCATCTCCTGCAGGACACACTGGACTTCATAGCGTACGTGGCCAAGGACAGTCGTTATGGGCGCGCGTGCTTCGTGCTTGAGTGTGGGGGCGGCCTGGCGCAGGACGTCATCACCACCATTGGCCAGGCCTTTGAGCTGAGGTTCAAGGAGTACCTCAAGCGCACTCCCTCCGTCCAGTACACCAGCGTCAAGTCTGATAAGTAAGTCAAGGATTAGTCTTGAAATGTGGACTCAGTAAATATTTGTTTCTTTAATCACTCTATTTTGGACTTAATTATTTTTTTTCTGATAGATCTTGATGTGTTTTTGAATTCATCTGATGTGAACATACAGGGAAATAAAAAAAAAGGATTACTAATACCATGGTAATGTTATAAAAAGATGCTTATTCATAGTTTCTTTAGTGTGTCTTGTGTTGTGTTTGTTGTTCATTACTACTACAACCTGTACAACCTGTAACCTACTTGTGTTATGTTACAGGCCCGGCATCAACGGTGAGGGTGGCATCACCTGGGGGCGCGACGATCCCGAGTACTACAATGACCTGCCCGGGAAGGTGCCCCCAGACCTGCCACCGCCCCCCGTGCCCCCGCTGCCCCAGTACTCAGCTTCAGAGAGCAAGCGTCCTGTCCTGACCAGCCCCGCCCCCACCCCAGCTCCCAGTGCCTCCTCGTCTTCATCTCCCGTGCCAGCCCCAACACAACCCCAGCCCATCGCTAACTCACACCAGACACTGTCCAGCAAAGGTGTGTTGACGCGTCCTGTGCTGCCCTCTATACTGTGTTAAGGGGACTCACTCTTTACTATCTGCCTCTAGTGTTAAGGGTACTGACTCTTCCCTTAATGTATCTCTGTATGCTGTGTTAAGGGTAATCACACACACACACACACACCCTCCAACACACACAACACCAAACTCCATATATATATACGTGATATGCAACACAACTGGTGCCAGAAGTATTATAATTATTAATCGGAAACACAATCAGATTACATTGCCTGGCGTCAGCTGAGTGTGTGTGTGTGTGTGTCTAGGGATATGCACCTATCCGGTATACCGACATACCAGTATTTTCGGGGTGATATTACATGTATTAGAAGCCCTTCGGTATACCGGTATTTTTGTCTATACCGCACATCCCTAGTGCTACTTTCAGCCTTTCAGCCCGTCAGCCCAACAAAACACACTCACAACATACTCATATCACAACACACTCACCTTCATCTATATCCTGGTAAGTCACCATGTCCTAACACTTCTTTTACTGTGCCTAACACGCTATAATTAACACTCTTGGATGTAAACAAATAATTATGGTGTTTTTTTCTCATTTTTTCGTAGTTTTTTCCGTTTTTCTTTGTGTTATGGTTTATTTCGGCTTTACTTTCGGTTTGAATAATTTTTATATGTTCTATTCTATGGTTTATATTGGTTTAATTTCATTATTATTGCTTAATTCTATTATTCGATTCTATGATTGACCTTAGAAATAAACATTTTTCATGAAATAAATACGAATCAAATATAACAAATGATTATGTAGAAAACGGTTAGGTAGTTCAGTCGATTTTTTAAAGTATATATAATTGCTTTCCTGTGTATAATAAAAATCTCAATTTTGGTTTTGAATATACGTGATCCACCCTTACTGTACCTGTTGGAGCTTGTTGATGTTGTTATATTAGGTTATTTACGCTTAATAGGTAATGTTTTCTTTATATCCAACCACTATTAATGGTGAGGAATAATGTGTTACTGCTCCTCCATGCCTCAAATAGACATGGAGAGGAACAGAGAAGGTGTAAAACGAAGAAATGATATCACCTATTCGGTATATAGACACATCGATTTTTTCGGGGTGGTATTACCGGTATTAGAAGCCCTTCGGTATACTGGTATTTTCGTTTATACCGCACATCCCTAGTGCTACTTTCAGCCTTTCAGCCTTTCAGCTGTGAGTGTGTTTTGGTGGGCTGAAAGTCCACCAAAACACACTCATAACACAACACACTCACCTTCATCTTTATCCTTGTAGGTCATCATGTCCTAACACTTCTTAAACTGTGCCTAACACGCTATAATGAACACTCTTGGATGTAAACAAATAATTACCGTGTTTTTTTCTCATTTTTTCGTAGTTTTTTCCGTTTTTCGTAGTTTTATGGTTTGTTTCGGCTTTACTTTCGGTTTGAATAATTTTTATATGTTCTATTCTATGGTGTATATTGGTTTAATTTCATTATTATTGCTTAATTCTATTATTCGATTCTATGATTGACCTTAGAAATAAACATTTTTCATGAAATAAATACGAATCAAATATAACAAATGATTATGTAGGAAAGTGGTTAGGTAGTTCAGTCGATTTTTTAAAGTATATATAATTGCTTTCCTGTGTATAATAAAAATCTCAATTTTGGTTTTGAATATACGTGATCCACCAAAACACACGGCCGGCACCTTACTGTACCTGTTGGAGCTTGTTGATGGTTTTACATTAGGTTATTTACGCTTAATAGGTAATGTTTTCTTTATATCCAACCACTATTAATGGTGAGGAATAATGTGTTACTGCTCCTCCATGCCTCAAATAGACATGGAGAGAAACAGAGAAGGTGTAACACGGAGACATAATATCATCTCTTTACAAGTCCGTCCTGTGTCGACTGCTAGCGGTAGCGGTCACAAGAAGATTATTATTATGATTATGATTACTATTGAACTACAAATTAATTGCATGCGGGATTACGTTTTTTGTTGTCCCTTAGCCAGTACCCTTTTTATGTAATAATAATAATAAAAAAAAAAAATCTGTGTTGCTGTGTACAAGGGAGACAATATTGATGGTTCACTGTGTCTGTGTGTTGCAGTGTCGGACAACCTGATTGACCTATCCTGCGAGGGGACAGCACCAGGGCCGCTGCGGAGTGAGCCGGAGTACGTCAACGATGCTGTGATCAGACAGAAGCAACTCATGGACCAGCGAGACCCTTTTGACATGCGTGAGTACTGGGGGGCAAGGTGGGCTGGGTGGAGCTGGGGGAAGGAGTGGGCGGGCTGGCTGGGGTGGAGTGGACTGGCTGGGGTGGAGTAGGCTGGCTGGCAGGTATATAAATAGATGTATCTTTGGTGCAGGTGGTGTTGTGTTTAAGATGATGTTGTGAGTGGTATAGTTAGTTGTGTTCAAGTGTCGTCTGGTACTCGTGTTCATCTTGCAATTAGACTGTTGATGTTATTTCTTTGACCCACAGAGCCGTTCAGCATGCAGTTGTCCCAGCTGAGTGGAGGTGTGGCAGCCCCCGCCGGTGGAGCAGCAGCAGGTGGAGGCACAGGGACAGTTGGCGGAGGTGCTGTAGGCATGACAAACAAACCTCTGCCTCTAAACCAGCGACTGCAACTCCAGCGTGAACCTTGGTTCCATGGCGCTATAAGCAGGAAGGAGGCGGAGATGCTGCTGCGACAGGTGGGTGGAGGGTGGTGTGTTGAGGGTGTGTGTGGGTGTATGGGGTGTGTGGGTGTGTTGAGGGTGTATGGGGTGTGTGTGGGTGTGTTGAGGGTGTATGGGGTGTGTTGAGGGTGTATGGGGTGTGTTGAGGGTGTATGGGGTGTGTGGGTGTATGGGGTGTGTGTGGGTGTGTGTGGGTGTGTTGAGGGTGTATGGGGTGTGTTGAGGGTGTGTGTGGGTGTGTTGAGGGTGTGTGTGGGTGTGTTGAGGGTGTATGGGGTGTGTTGAGGGTGTATGGGGTGTGTTGAGGGTGTATGGGGTGTGTTGAGGGGACGGGAGTGTGCTGTGCTAGGCTGTGATGTTCTCTAAGTATAGTAATAACCACACACTATACACAGCCATACAATGACCATCTTTTTAAATACTTGAATATTCTCTCCTATTACCTTGTTTCCCCGCTGCCTATCTGTGTGTAACTCTTGATCCTTCCCCACAGGACGGTGACTTCCTGGTGCGGGAGTCCCAGGGCACGGTGGGTCAGTACGTGTTGACAGGGATGCAGAACAACACCAAAAAACACCTCCTCCTGGTCGACCCCGAGGGAGTGGTGAGTCAATTGCTCTTACACTTCCTTGTAAAACTGTTGATCAATGTGTAATGTTTCTCTCTTCGTATCTCTCCAAGTTATGCTAATTATTATTTTAGGGCTTCAATTAGCGCATGAGCTGTAATTACCATCGAAATAACAGCATCTAAAGTAGCTGCCGGTAATTGATAACATCTTTCGGAAGTTTTTGTTCCTATACTTTCATCTCCAAAGTTTCCAATCCATATGTTATAACTAATAGGATGCAATGATTATAAACCTTTCTCTATATTAATTAGATAGAGTAAAGAGATCAAAGAGTTACAGTAAATACTCACTTTTTTGATTACCACTTATTATTATTATTATTATTATTTTATTAGTTTCTTTATCCGTGGAAATAATATTCTTACTTTTTGTGAGTGTATTCATGTCGGTTGTTACTAAAACCTTCCCTTTACAACCCAGGTGAGGACCAAGTCACGCACCTTTGACAGTGTGAGTCATCTAATCATCTACCACCGGGATAACGAGCTGCCCATCGTGTCCGCAGAGTCAGCGCTCCTCCTGCGTAACCCAGTCCTAAGGTACCCCCGCTAAGCCCATGGGTGAGGCGGCGGGTGTGTGGGCTGGGGGGAGGGTGTGGGGGGGTCAGAGGATCCCCACCCCATCCACCCACCTCCCCAGGCCAGTCCGTTTAGGTGTTTCATTGCACAAGTACCATAACTTATATTTTGTACCAGTTAGTGCAGTGTTGATGTCCGTGACTCTATGGTCCAGGGGAGTGTGGGGGAGGGTGAGTCAGGGTGTGTGTATGGGGGGGAGGGGAAGGGTGGGGAGGGGGAGTTACTAGGCTAGGGTGGAGTGTAGGAGTCTGTGTTCCTCTGTAGTACAAAAAAAAAGAAGTCAATTTTTGGTTGGTGGCTTGTCTGTGTGTGTGTTTGTGATCTGTGTGTGCATTGGTGTGCACATGCTGCCTTTCTCAAGGATACTCGGTCTCTTCTAACTCGCTTACTCACACACACACACACACACACACACATATGCACATGCACACTAACGCACGCACATGCACACGGACGCACACGCACACACTGTGGAGAACCTCTTTATGCAACCTAAGATGATTAATAATAAACAAAACACTCCAATTGTTGTCCATTCTCCAATTGTTAACTTGAGACATTTTCAACATGTTCTAATCCCACAAACTGGATCCTTCTTGAGACACTTTGGAGAGTTCACTGTGCTTGTTACATCACATCTTCCCTCGTCAGTGGATCAGAAACATTACATCTGAACACCACATACGTCTGCTTTACTCTGCCTAACTCTAAAGTGCAGAATTGAGCCTTAAGTCACAAGAGTCCAATTTCAGCACAAATGGTGATGAGTAACTCTGGATTTTTGAATTTATATTTTTCTACATGATGCACAAAATATTGAACTGGTACTTAAATGTCGGAGCTTACAATTGTACATGATAGTTTGGTGGATAGTTTTGCCTGTTTGAGGTTATTCCCCCGTCTTGAGCAGCACTCATCCAGGGTTTCAGGGATGGCCGGGGCAAGGCAAGGGGGAGTCCGGGAGCAAGTCAAGTCAAGTCGAGTCGAGTCGAGTCGAGTCGAGACAATCACCTTACAAAAAAATGTGCCACCGAAGCCTTTTGAGTTTGTATCTTGTGCTGTCTGCAAAAAAAACAAAACAGTGACTGATGCCGTACCTGTGACTTGCTTAGGGAGGCACAGCGAATTTTCTCTTCATAGACACTAGACTGAACAGTACGAATACCAAATGCACATTGATATACTGACACAGGCATGTGCACACAGCACACATAACTAGAGAGATTAACAGGGAGCCTCCAACTGTAGCTCAACCACAGAGTAACACAGACATCTCCCCCACTGAGGAGGAGGAGAAGCAGGAGACGGAAGGTGCTGTTGAGAGGTGTCACTAGAGTGGAAACTGAAAAGCTCTTGGCAGTCAGCACCTGCTTTTTTGTGTGGCTTGAGAGGGATGGGATGAAGCTAGAGCTGCAGGAGTGATAAAGAATGTTAAGGGGAGAGTGAGTGAAGCAGGGGTGTGGCAAGGGCTGCAGGAGGGAGGGAGGGAGGGAAGCAGGGGGGGAAGGCAGGGAGGCCAGGCTGGCATGGAGGATAGAGAAGTACAAGCTGCATTTGGAAGCCTGAAATGCACTGCATCTGGAGCAATACACACCTTGAGTCCCTCTCACAATAACTTAGACTGACCACCGCCAACCTCGCCCTAACACACACAACTGTCCTGCTCTCCTCGTGTGCACTTGTATGACGGCACGGCAGGTGTGTGTGTGCGCGTGCGGGTGTGTGTGTGTGATTCAGAGAGCAATAGGTTTTCTTACTGGTAAACCCCAACTAGGTCACTAAACCAAAGACATAATGTAATGTAGGGCCGGGGAGGAGTAGGAGGAGGGGGTGAGGGGGGGAAGCTGCCCACCTCACAATATCAGTGAGCCAACCACTACTAAGGTCTATTTTTCAACAGATATTTTTGCTACACCCCATGACTGTGTCGATAATTGACAAATCTTGCCTTGTAGCCTCTAGAAGTGACTCTGTCCTCATTTAGTTAAGTGTATTATATGTTGTAAAATACTACTGTAATTCATTCACTATTAAGGTTTACATTTAATTGTACATAAACATGACAGGACACATACATACAAGCATACATCAATACATGCAGTCCAGGTATTTTAATGTTGTGTGTGCCAAAAAGATATTGACTCAATTATTAACTATTATTTCTCTCCCACATTGGTCATTGATAATCAAAATGTTTCTTTATTATTAGTTGCTCGTATATAACTCGGCTGATTCCGAAAAAACCATGTGAAATAAATACATACTATTGTAAAAATTGACACAAGTGTGAATGGTCATAAATCACTGTAACTTTGTATTAACAAGTGAATAAAATATCACCTATGATATTCAACCCTTTGTTATTTACTCCTCCACCTTTCCCGTGCCTTGCCTACCACTGTGTTGTGGCGGGTACATGTGAAAGAACAATATATCTACCTATACACACAGACACACGCACACACCAATACATATACACGTGTACTCCTTTCCTGTGTCATGTGTGCCGGAGATCACTTCCACCTCACGGCCCGACAGAAAAAGCCGGTTTACCTTCCCACTTCATACCCTTGACCTTCCACCCGGCACCTGATTTGATTAAGGGATGTGTGGGAACCTCCTCCAAGGGGCTGTTAAGATTGCGTCCCTTACCTGTCCCTTACTCGTGCACTCACTGCTGCTCTACAATCCCTTCTATCACACACATCATCTTTCCTCGCTGTACGTCATTCCTTTTTTATTCAACGCTGTATTCGTACCGTCCATCTATCCCATTCACTGCTACTCTACAATCCCTTCTATCATATACAATCATCCTTCCTTGTAATCCCTTCCATCACACACACTCATCCTTCCTCAGCACGAAGGGAGAGGTGTCATCTGGTCCTGTGGCTGTACTGTTGTCTAATTGTTCCAAGTGTTGTCTGAAAGCACTCTCATTGAACCTCATGTTTGTTGTGGCTTCTTCAATTGGGACATCAAATAGGGTTGGTACAGGGATGGACGAATCTTCTTCAACAACCACCTAGTTCATCACCTGTGTTATCTCTTCATTACTTGTAGATAGGTCACCCTCTACTGTCTTTAATCTTGCAATGCTCTCCTTTAAATTGGTCAAGAGTACGTCAGAAAATGTCTGGGATTTTCAAAGGTAATCAGTGGCCTCTCCTCTCATACTAATACGTACTACTACTACTTCTACTACTGCTGCTGCTACTACTGCTGGTACTATTTTTGAAGGTATGTGTGTGTAGATGGGTGGGATTGTAGGATTGGTCTGTAAATTCAAATATAAAGGTGGAGTAGTGTAGTTGATGCATGCAATCTTATTACCAATTTCTAAAAAAATGCATGTTAGGCTTCTGCAAGTAAATATTAATTACTATAACATTTAGATAGGCTATAATGGGTGAAGGAACAACAACAACAACCAATTAAGGATTTATTTTCAGTAACCACCACGAATACAATGACTGGTGTGTGATTATACATCTATAAAAATAGTGTTTGGTTGGCAGCACTGTAAAAATTGCCTTTACTACAAATTTATAATATCACTTACGTAGCTATTAGGTTCGTTATCTGAACATTATTATATGAGGAAATATTAGTTAAAAATTACCTAGTTTTTATAGATATTCAATGTTGTATATTTGTTTATTTTTTGAGCGTAAGGGAAGATGTAGATAAGTTGGCATTAACGGCTTTTACTTATCGCGACAAAAATGGCGCCGATAGCATTACGTTTTGTGTGTTCGATGACAGGAAAACTTGGCATCGTATCATATTTAAAGTTCCGCGGCACGTGTGTATTTACATGCGTGTTCAGTAGTATTCAAGGAAGTGTTGGATCAAGACAAAAGAACACGGGGAGAGAGAATAAGAGAGAAAACACCAGATTGACCTGAAGCAAGTGTGCGGTTGGGTTGCGTTCAAATTTTTTTTTCGCCTCGCTCAGACAAACTCGCCTCCCAGCCGCGCACACCATCTCAATCACCACGAAGACCATGCATTCACACCACGCTGGCTTGGTGAGTGTTATGTCAAGGTTACAATGCCAGAGCCTTTACCTCTTTTAAATGAATTCCTGTCTTTCAAATTATAGGTAATATGGTGATAATATTAACGTCTTTTCCCGAGGTTAATACTTACATATCAGAATTAAGATTGTAGAATATCATGCAATATATATTAACTTCCGGAAACTTATTAAAGCAAAATAGTCCTAACCTTACAATTAATAGTCTAACCTTATCTCCATATTATCCCTCAAATATTGATGAATTAATATAACAGTGTTTTGTATGTGCAGAAGGCAGCTGATATAACAGGTAATGTCCGTCTCTTGGTACACTAGAATAATATAATACCAATATGTATCGCATGTTTTATATTTATTGTATAGCATTATGTTGTGTTATGTTGTGTTATGTTGTGTTGTGTTAGGTCTTGGTGGCCCCACATTGCTTACCATAGTGAGGAGACAAGCGAGTCAAAGCTCATAAGGGGTAATGGTAAGGCTGTTCCGCGCTGCTTCATGCTGAGTGTAACCAGATAACTTTTACTAACATTAACTGGCGTGTCGTGAGCATACATTTCAGCCTCAAGGGTTAAGATTCGTGTTAAGGTGACACCAGCAGGGAGAACGCAGTGAATATATTATAAAATTTGAACCTAACTTCCTATGAGGAGAGAAAGGATAGTGTTAGATGGAAGGATAGAGTGAAGGAGTACATGCAGGGAAGAGTTGATGATAGACGGAGAGGGATTGAACGAGCAAGGAGGGAGAGATGGAGGTGTAGACGGGATACTGCTAGGTGGGGCAGCGCGTCAGTGACTATATAGTAGACAGGGATGTTACCGGTTTTTTCTAGATATCATTCTATGGGATTATATCATCTCTAACTTTCCACTCTATCCTGGTACAGCGGCTCTTCTGCCCTGGCCATCCACTCGGGTAACTCAAACAGATCGTGAACTTATGATTTAGAAAGTAGTACAAAGGTGAGGAGCATTACGGGAAGCGATGATTTGTTTACTATATATAAGATTAATGACGGGCTGGAGATAATGACAATGACCTGACCTCAGCGACTCATAACCAGCTTCATTAACTATTTGAAAGCTGTGTCACGCGATGAGACGATAATGTGGGAGTGTGATTGTAGCAAGACCAGTGTGGCAGCTGCGTGAGGGAGAGCGGGAAGGCGGGAAGTGCGGAAAGGCGGAAAGGCGGGAGAGCGGTAAGGCGGGAAGTGCGGGAAGGCGGGAAGGCGGGAAGGCGGGAAGGCGGGAGGGCGGGAAGGGCACACGACTATAACATAAGTGCGTGGTTGTGAGGTGGTATGTTCTGTTATAAGCAGCACAGCCATACGAGGGGGATTCCTTTCTCATTACAGAACAAGGTGGTGATATGACAGATCGTTTGAGTGGAGTGTCGAGCCACCATTTAGTTAGACAAACACACTCATCTATTAGAGACTCAAGAATGTGGCATTACACTACACGCTGGAACGAGGGACGGAGTGGAGGGTGAAGGGACAGAGTGATGGGTGAAGGGACAGAGTGATGGGTGAAGGGACAGAGTGATGGGTGAAGGGACAGAGTGATGGGTGAAGGGACGGTATAATGGATGGAGAGACAGTACAGTGAGGCAAGGGACGGAGTGATGGGTTAGAGGGTAACTAAACTAAAAACTAGAGACGGAAACTATGCAATATGATAGATAGTATGAGGGGGGAGGGTGATGGAGGGGTACTAGAGGTAGGGTGAGAGTGAGGAGAGGGTGTACTAGAGATGTGAGGAGGGCCAAGGGTCATGGGAGAGGAAGGTGAGCCAGTAAACCAGATTGATGGCAAGGAAGGCGAGCGGGAACAACACACGGGACATCTTATCAATGTTGGAGACAGAGTTGGCTTGAAGTTGGAATTGTTTGCCGATGAACCCGCGCTTGTTGGCCTCCCGCTGCCACTCCTCCGCTAGGCTCCTGTCGCTGTTCCTGTCCCTTGCTTCACCCTGTCGCTCACCCTGAAGGAGTAACACACACCACGGAGCTTGTTAGGGGCACGGGGGGAGGGGGGGCAGGGGGCGACTGTATAGATTAGTTATTGTCTGCTACCATTATTACTATTATTATTATTATTATTATACACACACACACACCCTAGAGAAGTGTCCTGAGCCGTGCCTCCGCTTCTGTCGGTCGCATAGCCCCGTGAGGCGCCTTACTAGCGACGAGGAGCACGTAGGACCACTATTTTTGGGGCTTCTGAGGCGGGAAGACCCCACCCCGTTTGGCCCCGTGGCGTGGAGGACTAGAGGCAGCACGGACACGCCCCGCCCCGTAGCCAGGCACACGGACGCGTTCTAAAAGGCGGGAAAATACAGTCACTAAGGAAAGTTGAATTAAAAAGCAATATGTTAAAAGTTTATACGTATTGGTGCTGAAATAATTCGTAAGGAGGAAGAGTAGATTAATTTAATATAATTTATAGAAGGTTTTAGATTATATTTAAAACTGTGGAAGTTGAAAAAAAATATAAAGTCAGTGAAGAGAAAAAAAAACTACTGAATGACTCGCTTGAAGAATAAAATAGATGTATAAATAAGTGAATACATTGATAGTTAAAAAAAATATTGCTAATCGTCCTCCAGCCACCTAGCGGACGAACCTGAAACTTATTACATTACGAAGACTATTTTACATCCTCCACCTTCATTTACCTGTATGTGTTGAATATTCCTCTGCTGTTTCTCTTCTCTTTTATCCTCGTTTTTCTCCTGTTTATCCTCCTCCCCTTCCACCCCTTCCTCCTCCTCCTCCTCGTCATCACCCTCCTCGTCTTCCTCGTCTTCATCACTGTCTGATTCCACGTCGGAGCCACAGTAGGACAGGTACACCTCGCCTGACCCTATCTTGGTGAACAGGTGGACGAAGGCAAACTGTGGGGGGGGGAGAGAGAGAGAGAGAGAGAGAGAGAGAGAGAGAGAGAGAGAGAGAGAGAGAGAGAGAGAGAGAGAGAGAGAGAGAGAGAGATAGAGATAGTCGTTTTATACATATTAACGTGATTCCTCTTCTCTTATTCCCTTAACCACCTCATTTTCCACACACACACACACACACACACACACACGTCCTTCTCTTCATACCTCTCCTCTCCTTCTATCCTCCCATCCCACCTTCCCACCTAACACTCCTCCCCACTAACTCCTCTCCTCCTTTACTCCCTCTCACCTCAATGATCGTAGCGAAGATGAATCCGTATGATATCCACACGAACAGGTCAA
>JAPQNM010001942.1:92500-107500 GCA_029783475.1 Metacarcinus magister | reverse complement strand
TCACTACTGAGAAAAAAAGAGGGAAGGGAGATATAGGCTGTGTATGTATGTATGTATGTGTGTGTGTGTTATTATTATTATTTTTTTTTTTGGGGGGGAGGGTATTAGGTCATCACTATCACTATCATCACTATCATCGTCTCAGTTTTCCCCTTGGCGGTGCATCACTAACCCCCCTTAACCCCCCTTAACCCCCCTTAACCCCCCAACAAGCCGCCCCCCTTCCCCCCAAAGCCCCCTCCGCCCATCTTTCCTTCCTCGAGGTAATTACATACCACCTACAAGCTCCAGGTGGGGGATTAATAAGCAATTTAACCACTCTCTCTCTCTCTCTCTCTCTCTCTCTCTCTCTCTCTCTCTCTCTCTCTCTCTCTCTCTCTCTCTCTCTCTCTCTCTCTCTCTCTCTCTCTCTCTCTCTCTCTCTCTTACTCACCATGTCCATCTCTGAAATCTGGCTCATGCTTCTCACTTCAATGTCAATCTCTACCGTGGTTGGCTCACCTGAGAGAGTGGAGAGATGATGGAGGGAAGGAGGTAAAAAGTGATAGGAAAAGGGAGAGAGGGAGGGAGGGAAGAAGCAGTATTAGTCTCTTACCCTCGAAGTATACACACACACACATATGGGATAGGCAGGTAGGGAAGAGGTGAAGTTTAAGTACCAGTGTTGTGTTGTGTTGTGTTGTGTTGTGTTGTGTCTCCCCACGCCCACAACACAACGTAGTCTAGTCAAGGGATAAGACAGCAGCCGTTGAAGTCTTAATTAAACGTATCCTCGAGTAAAAGAATTGAGACCCGCAGCGAGGTTATCATAATGTTCTAATAGATGAAAACACTAAACACACCAGGATAATTAGGAGAGTTGAAGCGCCTTGTCAAGTGTGTGTATGGGATTAAACACCCAGTGGAGTGATAGGATGGGTTTGTTTCCTGTTAAGTATGGCAGGGAGGAAAAAATGTTGTTAGGTTGGGTTAGGTTAGGTTAGGTTAGGTTAGGTTAGGCTAGGTTAGGCTAGGTTAGGTTAGGTTAGGTTAGGTTAGGCTAGGCTAGGTTAGGTTAGGTTAGGTTAGGTTAGGTTAGGTTAGGTATATGTAGGTTAGGTTAGGTTAGGTTATGAATAGACACTCAGACAGACAGACACTCAAATTGGGTGATTGTATCCTACTCGTACCCACACCCTAATAACCGTACTAAAAACACTGTCATTACGTTCACAGCGGCACACAATCTGAACCTCACACATACACGACTATTATTACCCCGGCAGGAAAACGGAAAATGTTCAAAGTTTGCACAATAAAAAGAACTTGAGATTATCCCGCGAGATGAACCACCGCGAGGCTCCCAAGACGCATCACTACACTTCATCTTGACTCAGTATATAGTGTTCTGTAATCCTGTGTTCTGTTTAAACCACTAACAACACACTAATACACTAAGCTGCCCATACTTTTATTTATTTATTTATTATTTTTTTAATTTATTTTTTATATTTAAACGGTACTGGGTAAGGGACAACAAAAATATGTAAAAAAAAATAACCCCGCTTGTCACTAGACCTTGTACTGTATTATAATGTATTACAGATATAGTGTTATAGTACTGTAGCCATTCTGTATAGTACACGTATGCATGCAATTAGGCAGGACATACCCTAGACAATTAGGTTATAATGAATTTGTAACGTAATAACAGGTTTTAGTAATGTTTGTTTATCTACCTGTTGTCATGGTAACCTATAGGAATCATCTCTTCATTCAGTGCCTCATAGATATAAATAAATACTACATGACAATAATTGATGTGATTTACAACGAATCGCGTCTTGTATAAACTTCACACCATCGTATTTACCGGGCAATAAATACGTTTTTTTCCGCCCGTCATTTAATCATGTTGAGGCGCGTTATGCACCATAAAACACTGACTTTTGCTCAGGAATTCATCGAAAATCTTTATCATCATGCATTATTGAGGAAACCAACTTCTTGTATGAAGACCCATATCGACCACACCACAGCGGCGGGGGGGAGGGAGGGGGGGGGCACTGCATGACACACACACACACACACACACACACACACACACACACACACACACACACACACACACTCACCCCCAAAGGAAGGCCGTAGTTTCTGGTCGTATCCAAAGAGTAGGTTGTCTAGCACCCTTGAGATATGAGCGCCAGGGGTAATCTGCCTGATGCTGCCTGACCTGTGTATAGAGATGACAACGGTAGGATTAGTGACACCTTACTGCTCCTCTTTCCTCCTCCTCCTCCTCCTCTTTCCTTATCACTACCATTATTTAACTCACACAACCACATGATGATTAGGTTAGGTTAGGTTAGGTTAGGTTAGGTTACACTCGCCTGTAGGAGAAGTTAGGCAGCTGTCTGTTGATGCGAGGGTAGATATGCACTGTAACGTTCTTTGTCGCACCTCCTCCTACCACGCTACCAACACCACCACCACTACTACTGCTGCTGCTGCTGCTGCTGCTTGAGTCAGAACCAGAACCAGGAACAGAACCAGAACCAGAACTTGCCCTGAAATGGTGAGGGTGGTTACTGTTACCCTTGTGGTGGTGGTGGTGGTGGTGGTGTTGAGAAGGATGTGTGAGGATGTAAGGTTAGGTTAGGTTAGGTTAAGACAGGTGTGTGTGTGTGTGGTGTGTGTGTGTGTGTGTGTGTGTGTGTGTGTGTGTGTGTGTGTAAGTGAAGGCCCCTTAGAGGAGAGCCAATCAAAAGGCGTCATGTCAGAGAATTGATACTCGTTTATATATTTATTGTTCGCGTGGGGGGGTGGGGGGGAGGAGGGGAGGAAGAGGGGGAGAGGGCGGGGGCAGTTATTGTTGTGTTTCTTCTTTCCCTCCTGAGTGATATTTGGCAGGAAAGTATTATTATTATTATTATTATTATTATTATTATTATTATTATTATTATTATTATTATTATTATTATTATCATCATCATCATTGCCACTTACCTGGTGACGCCGACGAGCAGAGCGGAGGAAAGAAGGAAGAAAAGGAGGAGGGAGTAAATGGAAGAAGAAGAAGAGGAGGAGGAGGGGGAGGAGGAGGAGGAGGAGGAGGAGGAGGAGGAGGAGGAGGAGGAGGAGTGGGTGGGAGGGGAGGAGTGCTCGTTATTACAGCACACCATCTTCCCTCCACGCCCTCCCGCTCCTCCAGCTGCGGTACGGAAACCTGGAAGAGAACCACACTGTTAGAGAGAGAGAGAGAGAGAGAGAGAGAGAGAGAGAGAGAGAGAGAGAGAGAGAGAGAGAGAGAGAGAGAGAGAGAGAGAGAGAGAGAACCACACATCCTGGTCTTAAATGGCAGATCTAATGGTCTTATGGTTTAATGGACAGAGGAAAGAATGATAGAAAGAAGGAGGAGGAGGAGGAGGAGGAAAAGGAATGGAGGAAAGTGGAGAAGTAGGGAGAGAGATTAGAGGAGTTAGGGAAGGGGGATGGAGGGGAGGGAAGTTGAGTGAAGGTAGGGAGGGAGGGAGGGAGGGAAGGAAGGGAGGGATAGAGTGGGAAGGTGAGTGAAGGAAATATTGGATCAGAAGAGCTTTTAATAGATTACAATTTTACCTCAATCATTTCCCCCTTCTTTTTGACTCCCTTCCTCCTCCTCCTCCTCCTCCTCCTCCTCCTCCTCCTCCTCCTCCTCCTCCTCCTCCTCCTCCTCCTCCTCCTCCTCCTACTTAAATTTGGACTTCAAACGATCAATTCTAGATTTCGATTTTGTAAGAGTTGGTGGTGATGGTGGTGGTGGTCCTAGTCTTTTTATGTCACTTCTTGTTATTGGAGAGAGAGAGAGAGAGAGAGAGAGAGAGAGAGAGAGAGAGAGAGAGAGAGAGAGAGAGAGAGAGAGAGAGAGAGAGAGAGAGAATCAAGAAACAGTTTAGATCATCACAAAGAACATTACATTACTGATTGGACCAAAGTTAATACCTAAATCCAGACACCTCAAAGCAAGCTGTAATCTATGTAGAGAGTGAAGCTGTAGAAGAAGAAGAAACAGCTGATGATGATGATGATGATGATGATGCTGAGACAGGAGATGAACGGGAGGAAGGGAAGGGGGGGTAGGAAGGAGTAAGGGAAGGGAAGGGGGATACTAGAATGTCGGTAGGTGAACTTTTATACGAGTGTAAATATAAAATTAATCCTTACCCTAACATACATCCCTTACCTTACCCTACCTTACCTTACCTTACCTTACCTTACCTTACCTTACCTTACCTTACCTACCTTACCTTACCTTACCTTACCTTACCTACACCAGCTTACCTTACCTTAATATATCTAGATTAGTAAAGGGTAAAGGTAGAGGAGGAGGAACAAGAGGAGGAGGTATAGAAAACAAGGGGTATGTTTTGTAGGTAAAAAATGTTCGATTGAAGAGTTTACAAATGTCACTCGTTAGATCAATATCCTGAGGAAGGTTAGATGAGCCAAGGCCGAGGTGGCACTCCTTGAGGCACTGTCAGGCACTGGTATATGTGGCACTGTTACAAGGATGATGGACTAAGGTGTGCTGCTGAATTTATTATAATGTGTGTTGTGTTAGGAAGGTTATTGATGATGATGATACTAACTTCTGAGACTCTTGTTGGGAGGGGGGGCATAGATACTGTCACTGTTACTGTCACTATTACTATTTACTGTTACTATTCACTATCACTATTCACTATTCACTTCACTGTCCTTTGGTTGGGAGAGCTGAAGGTCACGTTATGTTATAGGTGACCTCCCTCCCTTCCCCCCTCTGACCCCCCCTCTAAGCCCCCCACCTGAACCCCCCCTACCTGACACCCCCCCCCTTACCTGAGCCCCCCTGACAAACCCCCCCCACCCAACACACGCCACACCTGTGAAGTAGTTCGTTGTTCATTTACAATTAGCAAACAATTTTTTTTATGAGTCTTAATTAATTAGGTGTCGATTACTGTTTAGAGAGAGAGAGAGAGAGAGAGAGAGAGAGAGAGAGAGAGAGAGAGAGAGAGAGAGAGAGAGAGAGAGAGAGAGAGAGAGAGAGAGAGAGACACACACCTGAAAGAACATATCATTCCTATCCTTCCTACCTTCCTTACACACAACACACACACACACACACACACACACACACACACACACACACACACACACACACACACACACACACCCTACACTTCCCCTACCCTCTCCCCTTTCCCCTTCCCCCTGCCCCTCTCCCTCTCTCCTATTGGCACTATTGAACCCAGGCACTGTGTATATGTGTAGTGTATCCAGTGAGCTATTACCTTCTACTAGCTCACTTCATTAAATATGCACCACCATCACCACTGCTACTGCCACCTATACTACTACTACTATAACTATTACTATTAACATTGCTTTTTATATATTACACTCTCCTACCACCACCACCACTACTACTATCATCACCACCACTACCATCACTACCACTATCATTGTTCAGGTAGTTATATGAATGTGTGGTGAAGGGGCGTGAATGGGCGTGAAGGGGCGTGATGGGCGTTCATTTGTGATTATTTGATTGCTGATATAACCTCCACTGCATCGTACACCCACCCACACACACACACACACACACACACACACACACACACACACACACACACACACACACACACACACCAGTAATTAAAAAGGGGGGAGGAGGGGGGTATTTTTTTTTGGGGGGGGGCTGAGGGTTGTTGGGGTTCCTATGTCATGTATTTTGTGTAATTTTTTTATTTTTTTTATCATTATTTTTTTTTATCATTGATTTTATTTTTATTAACTTGAATTTTTTTTTGGGGGGGTGCGCGCGCGTGTGTGTGTGTCTAGGGATGTGCACCTATCCGATATACCGATATTTCTGGTATTATAGAAGCCCTGCGGTGTACCGGTATTGTAGTGCTACTTTCAGCCTTTGAGCCCGTCAGCTCACCAAAACAGACTCACAACACTCTCATAACACAGCACACTCACCTTCATCTTTATCCTTGTAGGTCATCACGTCCTAACACTTCTTTTACTGTACCTAACACGCTATAATTAACACTCTTGGATGTAAACAAATAATTATGGTGTTTTTTTCTCATTTGTTCGTTGTATTTTCCGTTTTTCTTTGTGTTATGATTGATTTAGGCTTTACTTTCGGTTTGAATAGTTTTTATATATTTTATTCCATGGTTTATATGGGTTTAATTTCATTATTATTGCTTTATTCTATTATTCGATCTTATGATTGACCTTAGAAATAAACATTTTTCATGAAATAAATACGAATCACATATAACAAATGTTTATGTAGGAACCATTAGGTAGTTCCGTCGATTTTTTAAAGTATATATAATTGCTTTTCTTTGCGTAATAAAAATCTCAATTTTGGTTTAATATATACGTGACCCACAATGCCAGCACGGCCGCCACCCGACTCTGTCTGTTGAAGCTTGTTGATGTTGTTATATTAGGCTATTTACGCTTAATAGGTAATGTTTTCTTTATATCCAACCACTCTTAATGGTGAGGAATAATGTGTTACTGCTCCTCCATCCTTCAAATAGACATGGAGAGGAACAGGGAAGGTGTAAAATGAAGAAATATTATCACCTTGTTATTGAGTGTCCGTCCCGGCTGCCAGCGGTCGCAAGAATGTTATTATTATCATTATCATTATTAGTGAACTACAAATTGATATACAAAATGTAGATCAAAAGATAGAAGAAAAAAAAAGAATGATAATAAATATGTAACGCACGGATATATATTATAGATTCCATTTAATATAATTCTAAGTTAAGACTCCCAACCCAAGTCAAGTCCAACTGACTACATTCACCTTAGCTATGCCCCTACGCCCCAAGTCCAATTGACTACATGTATACTTGCACCCAACCCTGGTTTACAGCGCCGACCCCCAAAATCCCCCAGCTGATTAGGCTCGCTACCCTCGCCACCCACGCCCATTCCTGAGAGGGAGTGTGTAATGGTGTGGTGCAGTGTAGTGGTGGTGGTATAGTGGTAGTGGTGTGGTGTAGTGGTATAGTGGTAGTGGTGTGGTGATACTCATTTAGAAGGTGACGAGGCGCTGCCCTGCTTACCTGCTTACCTGCTACCTGCTACCTGCCTTAACCTAACAGAGACGTGCACCTGGCTGGGGGGGGGGAGGGGATAGTTAGGGGAGTTTGGGGACTTGCCTTCCAATCAGCTGTCACTTGTCTGGCCTTGACTCGAGGCTCACTAATGTCTTGACTTATATATGTATTGTTAGTTAATTGTATGTATATATATATAACAGGTGTGTGTGTGTGGAGGTTATCAGTCTCAGGTGTTAGGTCTTGGACACACACACACACACACACACACACACACACACACACACACACACACACACACACACACACACACATTATCGCCGTGACCTTGAACTTAACACATATTTTGGTCACTGTTTTGTCCCTCATTGGATCGGTGTTCTGACAGGTATATATAATTGATAACTTAAAAATGGGTAATGGGGTCATGGGGTCAGAGGTCATCATGGGGTCATCTTGTGTCTAATCAGTCATTGGCCAGGTGAGGAAAGGTGTAATTGTAGGTAATTTGTATCGTAATTAGTGAAAGGTGTGTCCTGTGTGTTTGTTAATAGGGTGACATTGCAGGCAGGAGGAGGAGGAGGAGGAGGAGGAGCAGGAGCAGGCTGCCTTCTCAGGTGTGCTACAGGTGATGGGTAACCCCTCCCCCTTCCCCCCCTTCCCTCCCCCTCCCCCCTTAGTTCTTTTGGTCAAGCACGTTACATTATTGATTCAAGTAAATAATTCAAGGGGAAAAAAAGATAAAGAAAAGACAAGAAAAACGATGTGTGAAGTTACAGTGTTGACAGGTGTTTAAAATTGTTATGGAAATATAATAATAATAATAATAATAATAAATAGGAATAGAATAGTAATAGAAAAAGAAATAAGTTATTGCACCTCATCCTAGAACATCAAAAGGTGTGTGATAGGTGATTAGGTAGGTTAGGTTAGGTTAGGTTAGGTCAGGTTAGGTAGATTAGGTTAGGTTAGGTTAGGTTAGGTTAGGTTAGGTTAGGTAGGTTAGATTAGTCAGGTCAGGTCAGGTTAGGTTAGGTTAGGTTAGGTTAGGTTAGGTTAGGTTAGGTTAGGTTAGGTTAGGTTAGGTTAGGTTAGGTTAGGTTAGGTTAGGTTAGGTAGGTAAGTTATAAGGTTAGGTTAGGTTAGATTAGATAGGTAGGTAGGGATATGCTATGAGAATATATACTATACTTAGAGGCAGGGGAAAGAAAGACAGTGAGGAGATGTAAGTATAGTATGACATGGCAGGGTAGAGTAGGGTAGGGTGATGGCAGGGTAGGGTAGGGTAGGGTGATGGCAGGGGGAGTGTGGACGAGGACAAGTGGATGCAGTTAAGTGGAAGGGAAAGGAAGTGGAATGGAGTGGAAGGGGTAAACAAACATACTGATATAAAGTGGATTATGAGTATAAACAGAAGTGGAAGGGATGTGATAGGGTGGAGCAATAGGTGTAGGTGGAGGAGGTGTGGAGTGAGGAGGAGGAGGAGGAGGAGGAGGAGGAGGAGGAGGAGGAGGTAAGGCGGACCATGTGTTACCAACCTGAACGAGAGGAAGAAATAACACAACCACACCGAATGGATGTCACCACGCTACTGACACGCCTACCTACCTACCTCTCTCTCTCTCTCTCTCTCTCTCTCTCTCTCTCTCTCTCTCTCTCTCTCTCTCTCTCTCTCTCGCGCTCTCTCCTGTGCAGTGTAGTGGCCAGCACGTGTGTGTGTGTGTGTGTGTGTGTGTGTGTGTGTGTGTGTGTGTGTGTGTGTTCTCTGAGGTCATTCACCCCCTTTTCTGACCTCTTAGTTACAACGCCTCGAGTCTAATCAGTCAATCAGTCAGTCAGTCAGTCAGTCAGTCAGTTAGTCAGTCAGTCTGGAAGCACCCGGGACTCATGGTCATGGAGTCAGAGATGAGCACTGTGGCAAGAACGCACCTTGTTGTTGTGTACCCTTACTTACTTACCTTACTTACTTTCTTACTTACTTATATACTTTTCAAATCCTTTCTCCCTTCACTTGTTTCCATTCATCTTTTTCTGTTTCCCTCCCTCCCTTCCATCCTTTATTGTCTCTCTATCCCTCCCTCCCTCCTTTACCCTCCCTCCTTTCCTCCTTTACCCTCCCTCTATCCCTCTCCTTCCATCCTTTCGCGTGTCATATTGGATTAGCGATAAAATTTCTTGCATCTCTCCTTTTAAGATGCGTTTCAGAATCTCTTTGTGAGGTTGTCATTACTAGGGGGAGATGGGGGGGGGGCACCAGGGGGATCACCAGGCACAGAGGGTGGGGGGGTACAGGACAGGTAGCTAACACGTGCTAAGGATACTCACGGGGACCCACACGGAAGGAAGGAAGGAAAGAGGGAAGGAGGGAGAGAAGGTGAGAGTGGAAGGGAGAAGAAATAATCATAGAGGTTCACTATTTCCACTTATGTAAAGGAAGGAAGGAGGGAGGGAGGGAGGGAGAAGAGCAGGAGAGGAGGGAAGGAATGAAGGAAGGAAGGAGGGAGGGATGGAGAAGAGTAGGGATAGAGCACAAACATTATACTATGTAGATAAAACTATTGAATAAAACACTTGTTATTATATCAAGTTACACATTCATGCTTTATTTATTTATATCTTTATCATCTATTACATTCCTGATAATTAACTACTTACGTACATGAACCGCTATACAGTCAGTCAGTCAGTTAATTATTCAGTCAGTCATTCAGTCATTAGAATCTCACACACGAGAACTTACAATACTTTACAGAAATATCTTTATGGTATCAAAAAGAATAATAATAATAAGAAAAAATTAAACTAACAAAATATCGGATGTATGTACTACAGGTCGACCTTAATTCACTTCTAAAAAAAAATTATATATAAAAAACAAAAGGGAACTTAGAAAAATTTTGCTTAGACTTAAGAAGTAAAAGTTGGCTGAGTAGATGATGGTGATGACTCAAGGGGAGACTAATTAAAGGAGAAGGGGTTGAGAGAGAGAGAGAGAGAGAGAGAGAGAGAGAGAGAGAGAGAGAGAGAGAGAGAGAGAGAGAGAGAGAGAGAGAGAGAAAGAGAGAGACCCACAACCTTACACATCCTCAACTCGAAAAACAAAACAAAACTAACTAACAATAATAATAACAATAATCAAAAAAAAATCACACTTTTACATAACTAACCAAACCTCAGTGACTTATCCTGCCTCTTTATCCTGACTTAATAAATCCATGACTCACGCCTTTGACTCAGCCTTTGAACCTGTAAAGTATCTCAGATTGGATGTAAATATTGCAGCAGGCGAGACGGCTACTATCATCCTCGCCCAAGTCCAAGTGGTCCTCGCCGGCGTGTATCTGGGAAGGGAAGGGAAGGTGGGGTGAAAAGGTGAGGGTGTGAGGTGATGATGATGAGGAGGAGGAGGAGGAGGAGGAGGATAGTGGGTATGGTGATGGAGGTGAGAGTGTAGTGATTGTTAGAATGGCTATGGTGTACTGGGTGTGACGGGTTAGATAGTGGTCTCACACACATATACACACACACACACACACACACACACACACACACACACACACACACAACACCTACCACTATGGACTTTCCGATGATGGAAGCTGGTCCCTTGAAGGCCACTTGGTCGTCACTTAATACGAAGTCCTCCAGCTTGCCATGACTGTCCACCTTAATGTTCCCAAGGTCACCCACGTGTCTGTAGAAGAGGTGGTCACAATGCTATTAATACTCCATGCTTCTATTACTTTGATCTCACTCTATAAACACACGATCCTCCTTATTCTAGTACAGTATATCATAGTATATATATGTGTCTTCCCGAGATTGCATGGGAAGATATAGTAAGAGTGTACTTGCCTTGTTTCGCTGCTTGGTGTGCCGTGGGTAGTAGCGAAGGGGTTGAAATGTTCCCCAGCAGTGCCACAGCTATTGTCGGTAACAGGTGACTCGTGAATGTGGAACCCGTGCACAGTACCTTGCTGCAGAGAGGTAAAGGAAGTGTGTGTGTGTCATTGGATAGTTATGTCAACACTGTTTTCGTTTTGTTACTTGATCAAATAGTGTGAGTGCGTTTATGTGTTGTGTTTTAGTTACGTTTTCTATACATTGTCACTTACCGAGTGTTTGAAGCCGTGGATGTCGATGTGGAAGAAAACGGGACCAGACTCATCCTTCTGTAAACACAAACAACATTACTGTCCATCCTTGCAAGCTGTTCTCGCTGATATCTTAGTTAAACAGCAGTCGGCCACACAATTCAGTAGCACACCTTTGTATATAGCCATTAGGAGTAGCAAGGAAGCATAGCGAGCCTCTGTAGGACTCAACGCGATGCTACACAACTACTACAGTGTTTAGCCGCCTCACCTTCTGGGAGATCACCACGTTGCCTCTCACACTTCCGTCCGCTAGATCAGCATTGGGTTCTAAAGCGCAGGAAGCGTGCATCCATTCCTCCCCTTGTCCTGCCGCTGCCTGGCCGCCGCGCCCCGGGATGAGTGCCAGGCCTCTCTTCGGTGCCAACGCGAGGCCCACCATGACGGGGCGCTGGGCTGGTGCCGCTTCTTCAAGGTCGTGGAGGCCGTGCCCGTCATGGGAATCCTATAGGTGGACAAACATTGATTGACTTACATGTATTTGTAGTTATAGTTTAGGGTTACTGTGCATGCTTGAAGATTACTTATGTTGACGCCCCTGCCGCCTGCCCCTGCCCCTGCCCTGGCCCTGCCCCTGCACCCGCCCCCCTGCCCCTGCCGCCTCGTTATCACCTCACCTGCAATTGTATGTCAAGGTGAATTTATGTGTAGTTACCTTTTCGTGGTGGTGATGGTGGTGGTCGTGGTCATCATGGTGGTGGTGGTCGTTGTGGTCGTTATCATGATGGTGGTGGTCGTTGTGGTCGTTATCATGATGGTGGTGGTCGTTGTGGTCGTTATCATGGTGGTGGTGGTCGTTGTGGTCGTCATCATGGTGGTGGTGGTCGTGACTGTGGTCGTCATCATGGTGGTGATGGTCGTGACTGTGGTCGCCATCATGGTCGTGGTCGTCATCATGGTGGTGGTCGTCATGGTGGTCGTGACTGTGGTTGTGTCCTACATGGTGGTGGGTGTCGTTGGAGTGGTCGTGGTCGTTGTGGTCGTCATGGTGGTGGTCGTCGTTGTGGTCGTCATGGTGGTGGTGGTCGTTGTGGTCATCATGGTTTTGACTGTGGTCGTGTCCTACATGGGTGTCGTTGGAGTGGTCGTGGCCATCATGGTGGTGGGTGTCGTTGGAGTGGTCGTGGCCATCATGGTGGTGGGTGTCGTTGGAGTGGTCGTCATGGTCGTGGGTGTCGTTGGAGTGGTCGTGGCCATCATGGTGGTGGGTGTCGTTGGAGTGGTCGTCATGGTGGTGGTCGTTATCATGGTGGTGGTCGTCATCATGGTGGTGGTCGTCATCATGGTGGTGGTCGTCATCATGGTGGTGATCGTCATGTTGGTGGTCGTTGTGGACTTCATGGTGGTGGTGGTCGTGACTGTGGTCGTCATGGTGGTGGTCATCATGGTGGTCGTGACTGTGGTCGTCATGGTGGTGGTCATCATGGTGGTCGTGACTGTGGTCGTGTCCTACATGGTCGTGGGTGTCGTTGGAGTGGTCGTGGCCATCATGGTGGTCGTTATCATGGTGGTCGCTATCATGGTGGTGGTTGTCATGGTGATGGTCGTTATCATGGTGGTGGTCGTTATCATGGTGGTCGCTATCATGGTGGTGGTTGTCATGGTGGTGGTCGTTATCATGGTGGTGGTCGTTATCATGGTGGTGGTCGTTATCATGGTGGTGGTCGTTATCATGGTGGTCGTTATCATGGTGGTGGTCGTCATGGTGGTCGTTATCATGGTGGTGGTCGTCATGGTGGTCGTTATCATGGTGGTGGTCGTCATGGTGGTCGTTATCATGGTGGTGGTCGTCATGGTGGTCGTTATCATGGTGGTGGTCGTTATCATGGTGGTGGTCGTTATCATGGTGGTGGTCATGGTGGTCGTCGTGGCCATCATGTTGATGGTCGTCCTGATTGTGGTCGTGTCCTTGATGGCTGTGGGTGTCGTTGGAGTGGTCGTGCTTCTCGTCATGATGGTGGTCCTGGCTGTGGTCGTGTCCTGTATGGTTGTGGGTGTCATTGGAGTGGTCGTGGTCGTGGTTGGTGTGGTCGTCATCATGGTGGTGATGGTCGTGACTGTGGTCGTCATCATGGTCGTGGTCGTCATCATGGTCGTGGTCGTCATCATGATCGTGGTCGTCATCATGGTGGTGACGGTCGTGACTGTGGTCGTCATCATGGTCATGGTCGTCATCATGGTGGTCGTGACTGTGGTTGTGTCCTACATGGTGGTGGGTGTCGTTGGAGTGGTCGTGGTCGTTGTGGTCGTCATGGTGGTGGTCGTCGTTGTGGTCGTCATGGTGGTGGTGGTCGTTGTGGTCGTCATGGTGGTGGTGGTCGTTGTGGTCATCATGGTGGTGATGGTCGTCATGGTGGTGGTGATCGTGGTCGCCATGGTGGTGGTCGTCGTTGTGGTCGTCATGGTGGTGGTGGTGGTGGTCGTGGTCGTCATGGTGGTGGTGGTCTTGACTGTGGTCGTGTCCTACATGGGTGTCGTTGGAGTGGTCGTGGCCATCATGGTGGTGGGTGTCGTTGGAGTGGTCGTGGCCATCATGGTGGTGGGTGTCGTTGGAGTGGTCGTCATGGTGGTGGTCGTTATCATGGTGGTGGTCGTCATCATGGTGGTGGTCGTTATCATGGTGGTGATCGTCATGTTGGTGGTCGTTGTGGACTTCATGGTGGTGGTGGTCGTGACTGTGGTCGTCATGGTGGTCGTGACTGTGGTCGTCATGGTGGTGGTCATCATGGTGGTCGTGACTGTGGTCGTCATGGTGGTGGTCATCATGGTGGTCGTGACTGTGGTCGTGTCCTACATGGTCGTGGGTGTCGTTGGAGTGGTCGTGGCCATCATGGTGGTCGTTATCATGGTGGTCGCTATCATGGTGGTGGTTGTCATGGTGGTGGTCGTTATCATGGTGGTGGTCGTTATCATGGTGGTGGTCGTTATCATGGTGGTGGTCGTTATCATGGTGGTGGTCGTTATCATGGTGGTGGTCGTTATCATGGTGGTGGTCGTTATCATGGTGGTGGTCTTTATCATGGTGGTGGTCATCATGGTGGTCGTTATCATGGTGGTGGTCGTTATCATGGTGGTGGTCGTTATCATGGTGGTGGTCGTTATCATGGTGGTGGTCTTTATCATGGTGGTGGTCATCATGGTGGTCGTTATCATGGTGGTGGTCGTTATCATGGTGGTGGTCATCATGGTGGTCGTTATCATGGTGGTGGTCATCATGGTGGTCGTTATCATGGTGGTGGTCATCATGGTGGTCGTTATCATGGTGGTGGTCGTCATCATGGTGGTGGTCATTATCATGGTGGTGGTCATCATGGTGGTCGTTATCATGGTGGTGGTCGTTATCATGGTGGTGGTCATGGTGGTCGTCGTGGCCATCATGTTGATGGTCGTCCTGATTGTGGTCGTGTCCTTGATGGCTGTGGGTGTCGTTGGAGTGGTCGTGCTTTTCGTCATGATGGTGGTCCTGGCTGTGGTCGTGTCCTATATGGTTGTGGGTGTCATTGGAGTGGTCGTGGTCGTGGTCGTGGTCGTCGTGGTTTTGGTGGGTGTGGTCGTCGTGATGGTGGTCGTGGAAGTGCTCCAAGTGCCTGAAAGATGAGGTTCAAACGTAACTTAACCCCAAGGCGGTGGTATCAGTTAATAACACGATAACACATAGGTCGTACTCACTCCAGAAGGGTAGGGTCGTGGTGGTCGTTATGGCCCTCGTGGGGTCGTTGCAAGTGATGGATCAGCCGCTCGTGTTGCAT
>JAPQNM010001942.1:82500-87500 GCA_029783475.1 Metacarcinus magister | reverse complement strand
CTGCTCCTCCATCCCTCAAAATGACATAGAGAGGAACAGGGAAGGTTTAAAACGAAGAAATATTATCACCAGGTCCTGTCTGGCTGCTAGCGGTCACAATAAGTTAGTTACTACCTTATTACACCTTCCCTGGGCTCTGCCAACCCCTGCCGCCCTTCCCTACAGGTACTACAGGGTCACACTCACCTTCCCTGCCACACCCCTGCCACGTAAAGCTTAACATGACATTTTAAACACCATTATTATTATGGTGTTAAATACGGGTGACTGTCACCCACGTATACTCCTACGCACTCCTTTTTTACCCCGTAAGGAACACATATAGTCTTAACTTCCACGTATATTCCTGTAATGGCTCTTACAGTTCAAAGCAGTTCATAACTAAGCATTACCACACCTTTAACCATCTTACAGACCCTCGTAGATTTCTAAAAGCAATCTCAACATATGGTATGTGTGTGTGTTCACGAGTACAACATTTTTACATAGGTTAGTAGTATAATAAAACCGTGTTCTGTTCACATGTTTATTATTCGTTTTCTGTGACAATAAGGAGGGACTATAGCGCATTCCATCTCACAAAATAAAACACCTTTAGGAAACAATACTTTGATTGACCCACTTCACTATATACCTGCCTCACCCCCTCCCTCACTACCTGCCTCACCCCCTTACTATCTCATTACCCTAACCATCATCCTCCATTTAACACCCCCTGCCTTCCCTTCCTTCCTTCCCATCAGCGCTGGGACTGGCGGATTAGAATTAACTTTGAGTAGATGGCTCTAGTTTGCCAGCTGCTTCGCCAACCAAGGTAGGAAAGACCCAATTCGCGTGTACAGGCCCGGCCCAGCTGCACACCCGTCACCAAGGGAAGACACGCCCACTAGGTAGTGAAGTTCAGTCGTGTCAATGTCGTGGTAGAAGAGAGGTGCTCCGTGGTCACTCTGGGGAAAGATGGAAAGAATATAAGTGAGGTTTAATGGTGTGTGTGTGTGTGTGTGTGTGTGTGTGTGTGTGTGTGTGTGTGTGTGTGTGTGTGTGTGTGTGTGTGTGTGTTCGTTTACTCACCAAACAAGAACCTGACGAAGAGCCAGAAGGAGCAGGTGATCCACATAGGTGCCGTCTGTCCACTACCACAGATGAGGTAGTGCGAGGATTGATGGATAAGGACAAGGAGGAGGAGGGAGACGAGGAGGAGGATGGGTGTGAGAACAATGGTACTTTATTATTAGAGATGATAGCCGGTGATCTATAGGCTTTACGGCATTGTCCCAGGCCTACCACCTCCACCGTAGCTGCCACCATGCTGCCCACCCCGTCCCACCCCACCACCTGCACCTCCTGACCTTGAAACCCGTCCAGGCGATACGGGAAGGGCAGACACACAGGCTGGATGTGGTCTGTGGAAAGTCAAGTCAAGTTAGGTTAAGTCACGCAAGTCATACGCTTGAAGACTATAAAAAGATCTAAACCTTCGCTAAATAACGGGCAAAGGCAGTCCATCCATAAAGCCTATTGGTGCCAACGGTTTGTGATGTAGATTTAAAACTATATATAAAGTATAGGGTTATGTTATGTTATGTATGTAGTAGAAGAGGTATGATATATTTACCGTTGAATGTGACTGGGTGAGCGAGGGTGAGGAGCGCTAGGTCGTTGTCCCGGTTGGCGTGGTTGTAGTTAGGCTGGACCCGGGACAAGATCGGTACGTCAGTAGTGGCGGGATGAACCAGACCACCGAGGCGAATATGCGTCCTGCAGGGCACAACGCAGGCTATAGGTTATACCACACACACACACACACACACACACACACACACACACACACACACACACACGCACGCACATACAGATACGCACACACACACGCACACTTACGGGACATTTGTGTGCAAGCAGTGGGCGGCAATGATGACATGGCGGTCACTAATGAGGGCGCCTCCGCAGATCAAACGGAACTCTGACTCGTCCGACATTCCCACGCCCACGACCCATGGCTGCCGGGAGGGTACCAAGGGCATCATCATCATCATCATCATCATCATCATCATCATCATCATCATTATTATTATTACCACCACCACCACCACCACAGCACCACTCACCGTAGTTCCTGTCGTTGTATTCTTTCCACATGTAATACCCTTGACACTTTGGGGTACTGAGGGTTCTGTCTGGGTCTGGTCCTGATTCTGAGATACTTGTACTGATTGTGTCTGGAGGTCAGGGGTGGAAGGCTCTCTATCTGGGCTCGATAAAATACCCAGGCTGGGGATAGTGGGGGACTGAGGTGGGGGTGGTGTTGGGCGTCTAGTTGTAGGGGGCCGGTTGTGGATTATCGGTAGGGATGGATGTTGAATATTAGGGAAATTTATCTTCCCTTCCTCCTCCTCCTCCTCCTCATTCTCAAGGTCGAAGTTTTGGTGTGAGGGTTGGCGGGCGTTGGGGCGTTGAGAGGGACGGTTGAAGTTCCCTGGAGGTTGTTGGTTGAACGCGATGGATGCACGTTGAGGGTCAGGAGTGGTTGATGGGCCTTGCGGAGCTCCAGGGACGGGACAGCAGAGGTGGATGGTAGTGGATGTATGCCTGGAGGAGAAATAAGGAAGTGGGAATAAATGTCAAGGATAACTTCATGAATATTTTTTTCCTTTTTTTCCTCTTCATCCATCGCAGTATATGAAAAGATTGATGCGTTTATGTAATTCAAATTCAAACACACACACACACACACACACACACACACACACACACACACACACACACACACACACACACACACACACACACACACACACACACCTGCACACACGGTCCCGGAAGAAGAGGAGGATGGTCGTGTTGTGTAGTTCTTGGATCAGCGGTTTATATTCATCACACAAACCAGGGCGCATACATATACCTACACGAAACAACAGTTAGTATCATCCTTACTACTACTATTATCATCCTTACTACTATTATCATCATTATTATTACTATTACTACTACTATTTCTTCGCCCTACCTTCTCTTCTCTCCGGTGTAGTGCATGGTAGCCTGGGAGAGCTGGAGCGAGTCAGTTCGAAGGTTCCCAACATCAGATTATTGGCTGTGAAGGGGAGGACTGAGGGAGAAAAGAATACAAACTTAACGTAACGGGATTATAGGGCCGGGAAAAGGGAGATAAGGAGTGTATGGTAAGAGAGAGAGAGAGAGAGAGAGAGAGAGAGAGAGAGAGAGAGAGAGAGAGAGAGAGAGAGAGAGAGAGAGAGAGAGAGATACACGAATGAAAAAATAGAATGTATTAGAACTAGGTAACAAGCGGAAAGGAAGTAGGTTCAGCGGGGAGGAGGAGGAGGAGGAGGAGGAAGAAGAAGAAGAAGAGGAGGAGAAGTAATAAAGGAGGAGGGGAGAGAGTAGAGGAGGAGGAGGAGGAGGAGGAGGTGCGAGAGTGAGGCAATACCCGGGTGGTGGTGGTGATGATGGGGGTGGTGGAGGGAAAACCCGGTAATTCACTAGTGTGGTGGAGTGTAGCTAAGTGGAAGGTAGAGAGGCTAGTTTGCAGGGTGACTGGCTATGTGGAGTGACTGGTCTGTGCGTGGAGTAATAGGTGGAGGTGGAGGTGGAGGTGGAGGTGTGTATATGGGGGGGTGAACGGATGTGGTTGAGTCTGCATTGGGGGTGATAATATTAGGGGTGGAGTTTGTTTATTTGTAGGTATAGAGGTGGTATGTAAAAGGGACGTAATACACTATACATAAGAACATACACTATACATTAATACACTATACACTATACACCTACCCTGGGCGTGTCCTGTAGAGGTGAGGAGGGACACCATTAGCACCCACACCGTCACCATCACCACCTTCATCATTGTACCTGAAATAATAGAAATGAATGAAATAAAAGTCATTACCAGAGAGAGAGAGAGAGAGAGAGAGAGAGAGAGAGAGAGAGTTACCGTGATAGCCTGTTTAGGTCATGTTAGTGTTATACTTAAGGGCGGTGGCTCCTAATATAAACATGAACTTCCGTCTCACCCTAACCTCACCCTAACCTCAACCCTAACCTAACCCTAACCTAACCTAACCTAACCTAACCTAACCTAACCTAACCTAACCTAACCTAACCTAACCTAACCCTAACCCTAACCCTAACCTAACCCTAACCTCACCCTAACCTAACCTAACCTAACCCTAACCTCACCCTAACCTAACCCTAACCTACCCTAACCTAACCTAACCTAACCCTAACCTAAGAGAGTTCATTACACACCCAATACAACCGATAAATACACTCTTAGATACCCTACACAGAAATAAGAAGTGTGTGTATCTGTTTTTGTGTGTGTTTGTGTTGGTGTACATAGAGCTAACACGCACATGGTAGGTAAAGAATGCAGTATTGTTATTCAACCCTCGAGCTACCTTGATGAATGACGCGTATACATAATACAACACAACACAACACATACTGAACTACACAACACAACACATACTGAACAACACAACACAACACAACACATACTGAACAACACAACACAACACAACACATACTGAACAACAGAACACAACACATACTGAACAACACAACACAACACATACTGAACAACAGAACACAACACATACTGAACAACACAACACAACACATACTGAACAACACAACACAACACATACTGAACAACACAACACAACACATACTGAACAACACAACACAACACATACTGAACAACAGAACACACATACTGAACAAAACACAAACACATATTCAACACAACATAAGACTTACGTACACGTGTAGACGATACTGTGTAAACGTGTGTATACAAGCACTGCTATGTATGTACTGAGCGTGTGTGTGTGTGTGTGTGTGTTACTATAGGAAATGTCAGGTCTATGGGAAGGGGGGGAGGGGGGAAAGGAGGTTACCGGAAGCAGGCAGGAAACAGCCTCATCAGTCACACACACACACACACACACACACACACACACACACACACACACACACACACACAC
>JAPQNM010001942.1:60000-62500 GCA_029783475.1 Metacarcinus magister | reverse complement strand
GAATGATAATGAATATGTAACGCACGGATATATATTATAGATTCCATTTAATATAATTCTAAGTTAAGACTCCCAACCCAAGTCAAGTCCAACTGACTACATTCACCGTAGATACACCCCTGCGCACACACACACACACACACACACACACCACTATGCAGGACCTTCCTAATTACCTCACTACCTTGACCACCCCCAACCCCCAACCACAACCATCACCCCCCCTTGGCTACCCCTCAAACCACACCCACAACCACAACCACCACCACCACCATAACAACATTCCAAGATAGAATAAGAAAACTATATATTCTTCCCCACCACCACCACCACATAAAGACAGACAGACAGACAGACTTCCGTGATGCCTCTCTCTTTGTCTGTGAATCTGTCTGTATGTCTGTATGTCTGTTTGTATGTCTGTATGTTTGCTTGTATGTTCGTCTCATTACACTCAAAGAAAGAATGTTACTGTTGTATGTGGTAGATGTGTGTGTGTGTGTGTGTGTGTGTGTGTGTGTGTGTGTGTACGTGTGTGCGTGCGTGCGTGCTTGCTACGGTACTACATAATATTTTCCGTGTCGTGTGTTAAAAAAAAATGAATGTCACTCTAACTCAACCGTGTTTGTTGATGAGCACGAAGCGTGAGTGTGTGTGTGTGTGTGTGTGTGTGTGTGTGTGTGTGTGTGTGTGTGTGTGTGTGTGTGTGTGATGGGGGGGTAGGGCAGCTAGGGTTACTGTATGGGAAGGTATAATAGGGGAGGGGGTGAAGGAGTATTTGTATATGGGGTGAGGGAGGGAAGTGTATGGGGGAAGATATGAGGTGTAGGGGAAGGGGTGTATGGGGGAAGGTATGAGGTGTAGGGGAAGGGGTGTATGGGGGAAGGTATGAGGTGTAGGGGAAGGGGTGTATGGGGGAAGATATGAGGTGTAGGGGAAGAGAGGGAAAAGGTTGGGGGTTAGAGTGATGGGAAAGAGAAAATAAATAGAAGAGAAGAAAGAAAGAAATAAAAGCACCTGTGTTTTATTATGCAGTTCAAGTTGGAAAGAGAAAAAGAAAATCACTTGGAAGACGAATGTAACTGTAAATTCTCTCTTTTTCTTTCTCTCTATTCTCTATTCTCTCTCTCTCTCTCTCTCTCTCTCTCTCTCTCTCTCTCTCTCTCTCTCTCTCTCTCTCTCTCTCTCTCTCTCTCTCGTTGCATCTGTCATGTAGTTAATTTACGAAGAACACGAGATGCTCTTCATACGTGTGTGTGTGTGTGTGTGTGTGTGTGTGTGTGTGTGTGTGTGTGTGTGTGTGTGTGTGTGTGTGTGTGTGTGGACGAGGAAGCTGTGTAGGTATAGAGGGAGGGGAGGGGAGGGGAGGGGAGGGTATTGAGTCGTGAATGAGGGCGATGTGGAGGTGGAGGGGGTTGGGTAGGGGGTGTTGGGGTGAGGTTGGGGGAGGAGGTGGGGGGAGGGGGGGAGGGGGCGATGCACTGGCCTGGGGTACCATTAGAGAAAACGTAGACGCGTGAGGACCTGCCACGGACCGCTGGGAGGGAAAAAAAAGAGTGAGAGAGGGAAAAAAAAGGTTGTTTATAAAGGAAGTAAATGAAAAGAAATAAAATTAGTAAAGAAGGGAGAGTTTAGGTGTGTGTGTGTGTGTGTGTGTGTGTGTGTGTGTGTGTGTGTGTGTGTGTGTGTGTAGGAAAGAAAGAAAACGCAATAAAAAGAGAAAGGAGGACAAAAAAAGATGTAGTCATGAAAAAAAAAAATCTTTCAAAAAAAAAACTTGAATGAATGGAAAAAAAAAGAAAATAAGAAAGAAAAAAAAAGAAAATGGAACTAATTGGTAAAAGAAAACAGATAATGAGACTGTGTGTGAAAATAGAAACCCAGGTGATCCAATTATTTTTTACCTGTCTGTCTGTCTGTCTGTCTGTCTGTCTGTCTGTCTGTCTGTCTGTCTGTCTGTCTTTCCCTGGTTCAAGTTAACTTCTTTTTCAATCTTTCAATCTTTCTCTTTCTATCTTTCTCTTTCTCAGCTTTCCTTCCTGTGAGTCATTGTCAGTCAGTCAGTCAGTCAGTCAATCAGTGAAGCAATGAGGCATTCAGTCAATCATTTCATGTGTGTGTGGTGTGTGTGTGTGTGTATGTGTGTGTGTTGTATTGTTATTGTATTGTTATTGTTATTGTAGTTGTTGTTCTTATTTTATTTACTTACTACTACTACTACTACTACTACAACACTTCTCTATTAACATTCTCTCTCTCTCTCTCTCTCTCTCTCTCTCTCTCTCTCTCTCTCTCTCTCTCTCTCACCCACCCGTGCCGAGGAGTACAGTTCGGTACAGTTAGCCTACTTGTCGCTGAATGATTTGATACAGTTAATAACGAGCATGCAATCGACTCATTAGATATGCTAGTTAAACCGTAGAGGGTGTGTGTGTGTGTGTGTGTGTGTGTGTGTGTGTGTGTGTGTGTGTGTGTGTGTGTGTGTGTGTGTGTGTTGTGT
>JAPQNM010001942.1:45000-57500 GCA_029783475.1 Metacarcinus magister | reverse complement strand
ACCGAGTTTAGTGTGGCGCGGGTCGTGTGTGTGTGTGTGTGTGTGTGGATAAGTTGTTTTTCTTCACAACACCAGTGCACATATGAACGCCTGTGTTGCCGGTGGTGCCTGTGTGCCGAGGGAGAGATACTGAGAGAGGCTGATGGATGGGAGTATAAACTAGGTCACTGGATCTGTCGGGTTCCTTGACTCTCCCTCTGTTGGGTGAGCCGCGCTGGGTCAGGCAAGTTGTGTTGGAAGCTGCTATCACTGACGGGGCTAGGAGAAGATGCACTGTACACTATCTTTCCTTCATCACCACCATACAACCACACTACCATACAACCACACCATACAACCCTTACAGTTTCACCATCGGGTCCCTGCCTTCCTTCCCAAGATATGTACGCTAAGTGAGAGTTTCTATACCTGTTCCCCGCTCTCAATTAAATACTCTGTGCTCTCTCCTGCCTGACGCTACTGACGCCTCGCACTCTGATGGTCAGCCGGGCGTCCTTCACTGCACCATGCGTTCTATTATACCATGGGGCGTGGCTGACAAGGCGCTGACACCCAACAACACAACAACACTTCCATCCTGTCTTAGGTCACACGCCTCCACGCCTCTTGCTTGGTCAGATTGTTGAAGTCATCTATTCCAGGGGATAATTTGACCTGACCACGGCGCTACGGCGGGTCAAAGGACTGACAACTAATGCTGGAAGACTGATGCTTTGAGAGTGAGGGGAGAGGGAGAGGGCAGGCATGAAGGTGTGTGGTGATGTGTTGCAGACCTAACACACCTGATGCAGTAACGCGGCACCGGCAGACTAGTGGCACTTGAGAAATCTGAAGCAAAATCTCAAGAGTCACGTCCAGGTCTTTAGAGAGGAGGTGCTTACACACGCCTCGGGGGGGAAGGAGGGGGGGAAGGTGTTAAGTCAGAGGCATTCCCTAAGGCGGGTGTTTCCCCTTCGTCTGGATGATACACTCACTTGTTTATGTCACTCACTGCACAGGAAAACAAACATCACTTGCATGCAGTTGATGAATGGTGGTTTTGTAACATTATTGCTTGATTTATGATAGTATTATGACTACCACCATCTCCACCACCACCACCACCACCACCACCACACCCTGAGGCCGACCTGCATTTCCTAAGCATCGTTCTCTCTGACTTGCACTTTTCATTATTGGTTTTCGTCACCCGCGCCTCGCCTCGCCTCGCCTCCCGTCGTGTTGCTCTGCTTGTTCTGCTCTCATGTGATTGTCTTAGCCTTTTTATTAAGGTTGAATAGTTGATAAATGTTGCATGCAGGGTACTAGGGGGCAGAGGGGGTGATAGTGATGAGAGTAAAGTTGAATTAGAAGCAAAACACTAAATGTAAATAAAAAATATATAAATGAATGTGAATTTGTAGAAGAGTTGGCAACTTTTACGAGACTGATTAGTGGTGGTTCAGTATTGCAATTGTGAAAGCTTAAAACACTCGGTTCATTTGGCACTGTGCACGTATTTTCCGCACGTATATACACTGCACGTATATACTGCACGTTCAGACCATCAACAAGATATCATTATGCAAAGTGAGCAAGATAGTATTAATAAAAAGTCACTGTGTACGTGTGTGTGCGTGTTCGTGTGTGTGTTAAAAAGTTGACAAGCATCTTCTCGCCGTTCTCTTCCTGTCTGAGTGTGAAGTGAATGTTTAATGCTATAAAAAGATGGGCGGTGGTGGGCGTGGGTGGGGGGTGAGCTTGTTTCCTGTGATGGGCGTGGCGGAGGCGACCGGACACTGGCTTGGTCACTTGGCACAAGGAGGAGTAGATAGATAATTTGCGTGGAGGCGTCTGATACTGGCACACACACACACACACACACACACACACACACACACACACACACACACACACACACACACACACACACACACACACACTTCATCTTCATCCCGAGTCATGGTACCTACAAGAAAGTGATCCGCTTCACCACACACACACACCTGCACAGAGTCTTCTAACATTTAATTCAACGACGGAAAAGTAAAATAAAAAGCTGGTATTTTTTTTTAACATCATTATTTTTATTATTTTTATTATTTTTATTATTTTTATTATTTTTATTATTTTTATTATTTTTATTATTTTTATTATTTTTATTATTTTTATTATTTTTCACACATAATGAAAGTTTCAGATTTCTAATAACACGTCACTAGAGAGTCACGTCTGCTGGCACGACATGATGATGATGATGATGATGATGATGATGATGATTAGTGAGTGCTGAAACACGTGGGGGGAGGGAGGGAGGTGGGGGGAGGTGGAGCCCTGTAGCAACATAGCGCGTGTAACAGATGTGATGTTGCGTGTGAGTGTATATATACCTTACGGAGACACGAGCAAGCAATGTGTGTGTGTGTGTGTGTGTGTGTGTGTGTGTGTGTGTGTGTGTGTGTGTGTGTGTGTGTGTGTGTGTGTGTGTGTGTGTGTGTGTGTGTGTTAAGGATAGGATAGGATGAGGTGAGCGCTGCACGGACGAGGGACGAGGCTGAGAGTCACATAGATAAAGATAAAGATGAGTGTATATATAATAGTCGCCTCAATAACCTAACCTAAACCTTATACACCCACTGCATCGCCTCCCTCTCACCTCTCACCAAGCATGTAGGTCAGGCAGGCAGGCAGGCAGGCAGGCAGGCAGGCAGGCAGGCAGGCAGGCAGGCAGGCAAGCAAGCAGATAGCAGAAACCTGTCAGCCTATAACAAGGTATATGCTGCCACCACACACATACACAACGGGGGGCAGGGGGGAAGGGGTAATAGTGTGGGGGTTTAGAGGGGGTATTAGTGTTGGGGTTGAAGGGGGGGGGAGGGCAAAGAGAAACGATCAGGCTATAAGTATTGAACACCCCGTCAACGCTGCAGTGAAGGGGTGAGGGCATGCATAGGGGTGAGTCGATTGATAGCATGCGGGAAAATGGGCGTGTATGTTTGGTGGGCGTCTGGCGGATGTGGGATGTCTGGGTGGTGGCAGTGTTGGGCGGATGCTGGATGGATGACAGGGATGGATGGCAGGGTGGGGTGGCAGGGTGGGGTGAGGCAGGGAGGGGTAACAGGCTCAAGACTGAAATGTTAATAGTAGTAAGTCAGTCACTCTATATAAGACTGTATCTGTTTCCTCTAACTGAAGGAAATATAGAAGATAAATATTTGATTAAACTTCTTATCTCCTCTTACTCTGCATTATAGGTAAAAAAAAAAAGAGAGAGAGGATAGGATAGTGAAGGTGTGTGTGTGTTTATGTGTGTTTATGTGTGTGTGTTGTAAGCTTTGTGCAGCCAGGCTTGAAGAGGAAAGGCAACGCGTGGAAAGGAATTGATGGCAGACTACACTGTATATTGTAGAGAGGCGATGGCAGGCTGGCTGGAGGTGGGTGATGTAAGGCTGAGAGAGAGGGAGGAAAAAGAGAAGAGAGAGGGAGAGATAAAAAGAGGAGAAAGGGAAACAAATAGATGAGAGAGAGAGGTAAAGAAAAAGAAAGAAATTATATGATGATTAGGAAACTCGATGATAAAAGGAAAAAAGGAAAAGAATAGCAGGTGTGGAGTAAGCAGTGATAAAGGAAGGAACTATAGCAGAGCAGACCCTCGAAAATCCGGACTAATTGGAGGGAAAGAAGGAAGGAAGGAAGGTTAGAAGGAAGGGTCGATCGAGATATCCGAACATTCAATATATCCGATGTTTTTACCAATAATCCCCAGAGTTGCATTTTTAGACATAGTAACACACGGAATAACTCTAAATACACTTCCATAATACAATTCCAAGTTATAAAATGTATACATATAAGATAAGAAAGATTAACTACCATTATAAAACACAATTGAAGGCTGTAAGGTGGTCGAGGGAGACGGTACAGTGTGAAATGAACTGAAATTCGTATTGAAGATATCTGGAATATGGAGAATAGTGCTGTAGTTTGCATTTATAAGTGTTCGATAAAGCTGAGTCAGGAATATCAAGTCTTATTTAAGCGTGTCACTCTGTGGAATAATATCACATTTGTGCGGAACTGTTAGGAATGAGGAAGGAAAAAACTGTCGCTGTCTGGCTCATTAGAAAACATTAATATATCAAGAAATAGTGTTTTTTCAGCTATTTAATGAGTGTTTCCGTTCCCTGAGTGACAAGACTAAGGAGAGATGGACGTGAATTACCTTATGCTCTTGTTCTTCCCTTACTGTGCACTACAAAAGATTAATCATAGAGGGAGAGAGTGAAAAAAGATCAGTACAGCGGCTGATTACACTTGCCCACACTCACGCTAGGGAAGGGAAGGGAGGGAGATAGGAGGACGGGGTACAAGCGATGCATAATTAGGTGTAGAAAATGAATAGCCTTTCTGTATAGCCTGGGGTGAGGTGGGTGGGTTGCGGGGAGTGGATGCAGACAGACCACCTCGCTAGTTTGAGTCTCCAAGGCACACTTAAGGGTCTCCAAGTCTCTCCAAGTCTCCAAGGCCGCGACACTCTCCTGAGACCTTGTATTATTTTATGGCGTCAGAATGATCTTCCCGCGAACCTTTCCCACAAAAAACAACAAAAACAACAACAACGGTGGCGGTCAGTACTGTCTGGCGGCCACGCGTAATGATTCTATGGGGGGGGAGGGGAGAGGGGGATTCTACCACTCAGCCCGTCACCACCCCCGACACCACACCCCCCCCTTCCTCGTCCTCCAGTTCTTCCTTCACTTTCCACCTTATAGTGTTGCTTCACCGCTGCCTCATATACTTACTTACTTACCTTGCCTTGCCTTGCCTTTGCCTGTCACGTGGCGCCGCTGCATCACACTTAAGGCTGCACTTACACCTTATTTTCTTTCTTATTTATTTATGTGTGTGTGTGTGTGTGTGTGTGTGTGTGTGTGTGTGTGTGTGTGTGTGTGTGTGTGTGTGTGTGTGTGTGTGATGAATATATTCCTACCATCACCACCGCCTCCGTGTGCTTGGCTGGCTCTAATTGGGTTCTTAACGACCATAAAGCAAGACGAATTGTGCTGCGTGTGTGTGTGTGTGTGTGTGTGTGTGTGTGTGTGTGTGTGTGTGTGTGTGTGTGTGTGTGTGTGTGTGCTTACTTAGAAAGTATAATAAATGATATTGGTTTACTATTTATATTTTCAATTTTTTGGGTCCCAAAAATTTGCGCCAAAATTGAGGTCGAACAGGTTTTTGTCAATTTAGTGCGAAAAGTATTACTCCTACAGCAAACATGTGTCAATACAATTTTATTACGCTTAAAAAACTCTATTTAATGGCGTAATTGCCTTTCAAATACCTCTCATAGTATTGGAGATATTTAAAGTTTTGTTTAAAGTTTTGTCAAAAAATTAAAATGTGTTATTATACGAGTTTTTACATTCTAATTCCATTTCACTATAGCTGAAACGAACGAGCGTCGCCTGCTCTTTCTATATTCAATCCATAAAATTTTTACGTAAACCTCATACTTTTCGAGTTATTCAACAAAACGTCATTTCTGAAAAAATCCTAAGGGGGTTGCTCAGGAAATTTCATGAAAAATTTTTTGCACCTCCGAATGTGATGAAAATTTGTACACCAAGGTTTTCTGGCGCGAGGAACACGAATCTGGACTCAGTTTAATGATTAGTATAATATTAAATGTTATATTGACCATTGATGATTAGTAAAGTAATGAAAATAACCATTGTTTAACTACATTGCCTGAAACATATATATATATATATATATATATATATATATATATATATATATATATATATATATACACCTTTACTAGGAGGAGGAATAGGTGCTGGTAGTGTGTGTGTGTGTGTGTGTGTGTGTGTGTGTGTGTGTGTGTGTGTGTGTGTGTGTGTGTGTGTGTGTGTGTCTGTCGTTCGTCTTCATGGAGTCGGTCCCTTTACTAATGTTATTATTTTATTAGTACAGGGAACGTGCACACACACACACACACACACACACACACACACACACACACACACACACACACACACACACACACAAGGGGTTTATCGTGACGCTGTTGCTTTATTTATTTATTTATTTATTTATTCATTTATTTATGGTATTGTTGCTGTGATGGCGGATTATTATTATTATTGTTGTTGTTGTTGTTGTTGTTGTTGTTGTTATAAATAATGTATGTAACTGCATTGGCTTTATTCATTGCATTGTTTACTTGTTTGCTTCCTGTTTCAATCACTTTTATTTGGGTGGATATTTGCACGTAGCTATTTTTTTGTTTTTTTTATTGTTTATTTTCCAGTGTGTGTTTGTGTGTGTTTGTTTGTTTGTTTCTGTGTGTGTTTGTTTGACTTTGTTTGCTTCGTCTTGTTTACACATTGATATTGTGTGTGTGTTTACATCATCCCTTTGTTCGTTCATCTATCTGTTTGTCTGTTTATTGGTTTGAAATGATTACCGTTGTTGTGTATTACTTGTTACGATCCCTTTGGTGGGAGTGGAGGTGTGGGTGGAGGGTGGAGGGGTGACCTTCCTCTACCTTCCTCCACCCTCCTCCACCCTCTATATAGCCTGCACTCCACACACACACACACCTTCCACCCCTACAATCACCCCAACACACCACCCAACCCTTTAAAATACCCCACAAAGCACACATCCTTCATCCCTACACCCTACATACCCACCACCACCACCACCTCCTCCTCCACCTACTCCACCTCCTCCTCCACACATCCTAGGCTGAAGGAGGCGGCGGAAGAAAACGTATCGTCGGCGTGTGCTCGGCGTCACCCAGGCACGCCGACCACTGCCACTCCGTCACGATCACGCTCCGTCACTGCTCTCTCCGCCCCGCCCCGCTCCCGCGCCAGCACCCTGGATCAGCTGGCTACCCACACCGCCCTAGCTGCCGCCCTTACGTTGGTGGCGCCCCTGGCTGTGGGTAGGATCTGGCAGGACAGAACACGGGCCCTTGAGGTGTGTGTGTGTGTGTGTGTGTGTGTGTGTGTGTGTGTGTGTGTGTGTGTGTGTGTGTGTGTGTGTTGTTGTAGTGTTACTGTTGTGGTCGTTTTCATATCCGTCATCGTCGTATTATACAGGTTACTTACACTTATGAGCGGTGTACCACAAGAGTCACCTGTGTGTGTGTGTGTGTGTGTGTGTGTGTGTGTGTGTGTGTGTGTGTGTGTGTGTGTGTGTGTGTGTGTGTGAGTGCAATTGCAACACCCCGTGGCAGCAGTGTACCCTGAACACAACACATGCAACACACCTTCCCCTCCCCTCCCCCCTTCCCTCCCCCCCTTTCCCCCTTCCTCCCCTCCCCTATAGTATATGCTTTTCTCACCCCCATAAAAGGCATAAACCCCTCACACACTCCCTACTTTCTCCTCCATGTCCCTCCCTCTCTCCCTGCTTCCCTTCCTTACCCATTCCCTTCCTTACCCTTCCTTCCCTTCTTCCCTTAACCCCTCCCCTTCCTTACCCTTCCCTGCTTCCCTTAACCCCTTCCCTTCCCTTCCCTTCCTTACCCTTCCCTGCTCCCTGTCACCACCACCACCACCACCACCACCACCACCACCACCTCCGTCACCTTCCTCCTTCAGTTACAAATGTGTTACAACCAATTTTTTTCTTCTTCTGCACCAGACCTGTAGTGGTGTCCAAACTTTTTTTTATTTTTTGCAATTTTTTTTACCCCTGCTGAAGTTGCAATTAGTACAGTGTTAAGCGTTCAAGTACAGTTCAAGCAGGTATGAGCAGGTATAGGCAGGTATAAGTAGGTATAAGCAGGTACAGGTGTGATTAATTAGTACCTTGTCTACCTGTATGCAATATAGATTATCTTTTATCTTTCTTCTATTTTCTTTCTATGACTTGTTTTCTTTTTATACATTTTTATTGATGGTTATCTTTCCCTCGTTCTTCTATTTTTACTTTCATTGTTGCTGTTTTTTTTTTTCTCTCTCTCTTTTTTCTTGCTCTCTCTTTCTCTCTCTATTTACCCTTTATTTTATTCACGCCTTTCCCTCGCTTTTTCTCTCTTCACTTTCTCTTCCTTTTCTTTCTATTCTATTTTTTCCTGCATTCTTTTGTTCTCCCATTTATCTCTTTATTGTTTTACGTTTTCTCTTTCCCCCTTTGACTATATGCGTGTGTGTGTGTGTGTCTGTTTGTCTTTCTTTCTCTTTCTCTTTCTCTTTCTCTCCCCACTTTCCTCTCAGCATCCTTCCAGCCTCACCATCCCATCCTATCTCATCTCATTCACTCCTACGCATTTTAATCATCTGGAACGCTTCACTCATCAACATAAGCTCGTGTTTTTCTTTCTTTTTTGTGTGTTTTTCCGTTCGTATTGGTGTTTCCTGAATGCTGGAGACTACACAATACACACACACACACACACACACACCTACCTCTGTGTGTGTGTGTGTGTGTGTGTGTGTGTGTGTGTGTGTGTGTCTGGGTGGATACTCTTAGGGTCGTGCTGGCCTCTATAAGTGTCTCCAAGTGTTTCCGCCGCTCGCCTCCCCGGAGCATTCTGTAGAGACGTTGTGACAGTGATGGGCAGATGTGTAAGTGTGTGTGTGTGTGTGTGTGTGTGTGTGTGTGTGTGTGTGTGTGTTGTTTGTGCCTGATGTGACCTAGAGGCTTCAGGTCTTCCTTCTTCTCGGGTCGTCTTCGTATTGATTATTTCATTCTTATCTTCATTCCTTCCTTCCTTCCTTCCTTCCTTCCTTTCTTCACGCTATCTCATTATTCCTCTTTTGATTAGTTTTCTTTCTTCTTTTCTTCCTATTGGTTTTCTTCTTTTTTTTCTTCTTTCATGTGTTATCGTCAATTTAGTAAAGGTGTCGTAGGTGTGCAAGGTCTCAGCGCCACCTAACCTAACCTAACCTAACCTAACCTAACCTAACCTAACCTAACTGTATATGATGGTCGCCGTTGTAGTAGTAGTGATGATAGCAGCGCCGCGGTGTAACTCTACGGTCACACACTCCGTACTAGGCCAGCAGTGTGTCTGAGGATAATAAAAGTTTGGATATGAGTGTACGTATATACAAGCTGTTGGTGCTACGTTCTATTCATTTTTATTTATTTTCATTTTGTTGGGCTTCATTTGTTTATATATCTCATTGGAAGCTACCACCACACCACCACCACCACCACCACCACCACCACCACCACCACCACCACCACCACCACCACGGGAGAAAGAAAAAAAAACTACTGTGTGTGTGTTCAGCGATTGTATCTTTAAAAATAATGATTTTTTATAGCCATTATCTTTTTTTTAAGCATTTTTTTTTAGATTCCACCTCACATACTCCTGACACTTTTCCGGCGATAGAGTCGTGTTCCTCTTTGTTTTCATCCTGTGTATAGTGTTGCATAGCACGACATTGCCTTCCCGGGGTGGCAGACCGGGAGTAATGACGGCTACCTTATAACGAAGGAACACACCATACACACACACCCTACCATACCCTGCTTCCCCACACCACACCATCCCCTGCCATACCCTCACCTCACCCTGTATCACTATGACTTAGAACACAACAATTATATATGATCGTCAATAGCGTTATAGTAGTTACACTTTTCTGCCGCTACCGTAATTTGGCGCTGCTATGAGGGTGAGGGTAGTGGTGGTGGTGGTGGTGGTCGTGAGGGTCGTTGGTGGTAGTGTGATGGTATGGGGTCGTTACCGTCTAACTAGCCATTAATTAAGTACCAGGTGTAGTGATTAATAAGGTGATGTCACGCTCATGCTGCTACTTACACTGTGGTGGTGGTGGTGGTGGAGGTGGAGTGTACACCTGTGACCTGTGACCTGTTCCTAGTGTGTCCCGTCGTCAATCAACACCCCGGAAACACCACACCTGTCACACCTTGTCACACTTATTCATTGATTGAGAAAAAGAGTGTAATTTACGAGAGAAAATTTTTTATATATATCAGTGTGTTACGAAGACGAATGTGTGTGGTAGTGTGTGTGTGTGTGTGTGATCGTAGAGTGTGCTAGAAAAAAGTTGTAGTAGTATTCGTTGATGTTGTTGTTGTTGATGTTGTTGTTGTTGATGTTGTTGTTGTTGTTGTTGTTGTTGTTGATGTTTCCAGGGCCTTCAACTATTATTAGGAGGTAATGGAAATAATGGAAGGCTTGTGGGATTATCCTGGAAGGGGAGGAAGGGAGAGAGGGAATGGAAAGGGAGGGAAAGAGGGAGGGAGGGAGGGAGGGAAGAAAAATGCATTATTGATAGATAGAATGCATATTGTCTCACATCTCTCTCTCTCTCTCTCTCTCTCTCTCTCTCTCTCTCTCTCTCTCTCTCTCTCTCTCTCTCTCTCTCTCTCTCTCTCTCTCTCTCTCTCGGCCTCCCTCCCCTAATTAAGTCAAAAGTTTCGGAGTTTGAAGAGAAGTGGAAAGTGAAAGAGGAGGAGGAGGAGGAGGAGGAGGAGGAGGAGGAGGAGGAGGAAGATAAGTGGAAGTGGAAGAGAAAAAGAAAAGGAGAACAAGGGAAGGTGGAATAATATAATATAATGCAATTTGAGAGAGAGAGAGAGAGAGAGAGAGAGAGAGAGAGAGAGAGAGAGAGAGAGAGAGAGAGAGAGAGAGAGAGAGAGAGAGAAAGAGAAAGAGATACAGACACAGACACACGTGACGTCAGCAACACATCCACCAATCACCGTTGTGTTTCCAGGTGACATCACTTCTGCTGGAGGCACTCACGAGGAAGGTGGCAGCGCTGCAGGGGGAGCTAGACACACCCCCGCCCTCCCCAGGCACACCCCAGGGATCACTCAGGGCCAAGGAGAACCTACGGAGCCAGCTCATCCACACCCTAGAGTGAGTGTGTGTATGTTAGGTTAGGTTAGGTTAAGTTAGGTTAGGTTAGGTTAGGTTAAGTTATGAACATTACATACAATATTTCCCTTTAGCACTGACCCTCCCACTAACTCCCTTCCCATCCTCACCCTCCTACAGGAAGCTACAGCAGCAGTGGCAGCAGTTACAGCAGGAATACACACAGCAGGCAAGGGGGGTCCTACGCTGCGCCCACACCCGCGGCAAGGTAAGGAAGAGACACAGTATTCCAGTATTAATAATTACACCCCAGGTAAGGCCATTAAACAGTGGTCTGGACGGCTCCTTGATCACCAGTCCAGTAGTGGGAGTGGGTTAAGCCTTGTCTTCGGCTCAAACTGTTTTCTTTACACTTTATTTAGGTTCTGTTGTTGGTATGGATCACAGTGAGGTTATATACAGGCTGTGAGAGGGTAAGAGAGTGGTGTGAGGGGGTGTGAGAGGGGCTGTGCTGTGCCTCGCTAACCTCGCCTCAGTACAGTACAGTGCAGTCTCCCATCACACCGCGTGCCATCATAGAAAACCTGGACCACCAACACCACTCACTGCTGCTACTGTCTATCTATTCCTTACTACACACCCACACCACACACACACACACACACACACACACACACACACACATACTACAGTGATAGATATATATATAGAGAAAAAAACTTAAGGAAGGTCATGAGATACGGGTTAAATGCAGTGTGTGTGTGTGTGTGTGTGTGTGTGTGTGTGTGTGTGTGTGTGTGTGTGTGTGTGTGTGTGTGTGTGTGTGTAATGGAGTGAGCGGGCAGGCACACTTCACCTTGTCTCACCCAGCAGGAGGAGGAGGAGGAGGAAGAGTAAGAGGAGGAGGAGGAGGAGGAGGAGAAGGAAGAAGAAGAGGAGGAGGAGTGCAGGCCTTAATTAGTATCGTGGCAGCAATTATGTATCTCCCTGTAATACATTTCATGCTTTATGAGACACCCTGTACACATTATAACACAGGAGGAACCATTACTACTACTACTACTACTACTACTACTACTACTACTACTACTACTACTATCACTACCACACCACTACTACTACTACTACTACTACTACTACTACTACTACCCTACACACTACTACTACTACTACTACTACTACTACTACTACTACTTCTAGGCAGAGTTATATATCCCTCACCACCTCCTTCAGTACTTGCATGCACCTCCTCTTCTTCTTCTTCTTCTTCCTCCTCTTCTTCTTTCTCCTCTTCTTCATTCTTTCACTTTTTATACATTTTTTTCACTCTTGTAGTTGTGTTTATATTTATTTTAGTCATTCATCCATTCATCTGTTTGTTCATTCACGTATTCACTCATTTATTATTCTATTTATTATTCTATTTATTATTCATTTATTATTCATTTATATTCACCTGTGTGTTTCCTGTTCTTCCTTTATTCATTCACTTATTCATTTTTTTGGGTCTGGCTTCTCGTCTGCTGCATCAACTCTATGCATTCACTCGCCTGCATTCATTTTTCATTCTGTTTCATCTACTCTTTCACTTCCATTCATTCATTCATTTCTAAACATCTTCTTCTTCTTCTTCTTCTTCTCTTCTTCTTCTTCTTCTTCTTCTTCTTCTTCTTCTTCCTTTTCTTTCTCCTCTATAACTTCC
>JAPQNM010001942.1:37500-40000 GCA_029783475.1 Metacarcinus magister | reverse complement strand
TTCTCCCCTCTCCCTTCCCCCTCCCTTTCCCCTCCTTCCCATCTCTCTAGGTAAGCGCTTCCTCCCTTTCCCCTCCTTTCTCCTCTCCCTATACTCTACCTTCCCCCCTCTCCTCTCTCCTCTTCTCCTCCCTTCCCCTCCCCTCCCTTCCCCTCTCTCTAGGTAAGCTCTCCCTGTCACTCTAGTTATGTCAGTCATCTCCCTCTCTCTCCCTGCCTATGCATCTTACTCCCTTCTTTCTCCCTCCCTCTCTCCTTCTCTCCCTCTCTTTCTCTCCCTTGCCTCCTTCCCTTCCTTTATCCCTCCCTTCCTTCCTCCTTACCTTCATTTCTTTCTTTCGTTTTATTTGATTTGCTTATTCTCTTTCTCTCTCCCTTCCATTCTTTCTCTTTCTTCCTCTCTATCTTTCTTTCTTTCTCTCCTTCCTTCCTTCCTTCCTTCCCTTGCATCTTAATTAAGTTTCCTCACTCCTATCCTTTCTTTCTTCCTTCAGTCTCCCTCCTCCCTCCTCCTTCCCTACCTCCTACCTCCCTATTCCCCTCCCCTTCCCCCCTTCCCCCCCCTTCCTTCCCCTCATAACAAACCTTTTTTTCCCCTTCATCCCCTCTCCTCTTCCTTCTTCAAGAGTCACTTCCCCCACGAAAATTTCCCCTCTTGCCATAAGTTACCTCCCCTCACCCCCCCCTCCCCCCCCTCCCCTCCCCCAGTAAGTGTTTCTTCCTCCCCAGTAGAAGAAGTTTTTTCCCCTCAGAATTTCGGTTTCCCTCTAAAAGTTTCCTTCCACCTTGCTAGTAGCTGAGGAAAGTAGGTACGGAGGGAAACAAGGGGAGGAGGAGGCTGGGCTAATTTCCCTGCTTGTTTTTCCTCTCTCTCTCTCTCTCTCTCTCCTCTCTCTCTCTCTCTCTCTCTCTCTCTCTCTCTCTCTCTCGTTTTCTCTCTCCTTTCAGCCACTCTCCTTCCTGTCTTTCCTTCATTATTTCCTCCATCATCCAATTTTTCCTCCAATATGTTGCTGTGCTTTTCTTTTTTTTCCTCTATTAGTTTTTTTTTTCCCTTGCTCTCTCTCTCTCTCTCTTTCTCTCTCTCTTTTTTTTTCCTCTCTCTCAATCTAGTTTTCCTTTCATGTGATTTTCCTTCCAGTTTATTTTTTGTTTTTTCCCTCCTCCTCCTCCTCCTGTTTTTTCCTCCACATTCTGTTGTTTCCCTCCACTTTCCTCCACTCTGGCTTACTTTTTTCCCTCCCTCCCTCCTCTCCCCCCCCCTTAGGTCTAATTTACTTCCTCTCCCTCCTTTATTACCTTACTTTTTTTCCCTCCTCTCCTCCTGCATTCATTTTTCTCTCCACTCTCTTTTTATTTCCTTTCCTCCAGTCTGCTTTATCTTCATCTTGTTCCTCCACTTGCCTCAATTTTCCTCCTATGTCTTCTTTCCCCTCATCTGTTTTTCCCCTCACTTCTCCTCCTCCTCCTTATTCTTCTTCTTATCCTCATCGCCTTCCTCCTGCTCCTGCTCCTCCTCCTCCTCCTGCTGCTCCTCCTGCTGCTCTCGCACTCCATTTCTTCCCAGTCTGTTTCCCTTTTTTCCCCTTTTTTCCCCTCAGCTGCTCCTTACAACTCCCCTGAAAGTGATGCTACCAGATGGCGTGTGTGTCTCTCTTCCCCTCCTTCCCCAACCACGGAGGAAGAGGGGAAGGGAAGGAGGGAAGAGAGGAAAGGGAGGAAGGAAGTGTGTGTGTTTCTCTGTCTGTTCCTCTTCTTCCCTAAAACACTGAGGAAGAGAGGAAGGAAGGCTGTGTGTGTGTGTGTGTGTGTGTGTGGTGTGTGTGTGTGTGTGTGTGTTATTTTCCCTAAGTAAGAATGATTGAAGGAAGGAAGGAAGGAATGAAGGAAGGAAGTTGAGGTGTGTTTTGTCTCTCCTTATAAGATGGAAGGAAGAAAAAAGTGTTAAGGAAGGAAGGAAAGAAGGAAAAAAAGGAAGGAAGGAAGGAAGGAAAGTAGTTACGAGTGACTGATGTGATTTTTATTCCTTTGTGGGAAAGAAGTATAGAAAAAAAAGAAGGAAAGAAAGGATGAAGAAAGGAGTGTGTGTGTGTGTGTGTGTGTGTGTGTGTGTGTGTGTGTGTGTGTGTGTGTGTGTGTGTGTGTGTGTGTGTGTCCCCTCCCACACACATTACTATAAGTTCCAGCGTTTCCCCTCACCCCCCTCGCCCCCCAAAACCCCTCCTCTTGCCCCCCAAAACCCCTCCCCCCCAACCCTCACCTCACGTTTTCGAAGTAAGTTTCTCTCACGAAGGAAAATTAATCACCTCCTCCTCCTCCTCCTCCTCCTCCTCCTCCTCCTCCTCCGTAACGTTAAGTCCAGTCACACCAGGGGAAAAAAGTAACGCTCACACACACACACACACACACACACACACACACACACACACACACACACACACACACACACACACACACACACACACACACCTGAGTTACACCACACCTCTCCCCTCTCTCCC
>JAPQNM010001942.1:27500-32500 GCA_029783475.1 Metacarcinus magister | reverse complement strand
ATAGAAGTATTACCGGTATTAGAAGCCCTTCGGTGTACCGGTATTTTAGTGCTACTTTCAGCCTTTCGGCCCATCAGCCCACCAAAACACACTCACAACACACTCATAACACAACACACTCACCTTCATCGCTATCCTTGTAGGTCGTCATGTCCTAACACTTCTTTTACTGTACCTAACACGCTATAATTAACACTCTTGGATGAAAACAAATAATTGTGGTGTTTTTTTCTCATTTTTTCATTGTCTTTTCCGTTTTTCTTTGTGTTATGGTTGATTTAGGCTTTACTTTCGGTTTGAATAGTTTTTTATATGTTCTATTCTATGGTTTATATGGGTTTAATTTCATTATAATTGCTTAATTCTATTATTCGATCTTATGATTGACCTTAGAAATAAACATTTTTCATGAAATAAATACGAATCACATATAACCAATGTCTATGTAGGAACAGATTAGGCACTTCAGACGATTTTTTAAAGTATATATGATTGCTTCTCTGTGTATGATAAAAATCTCAATTTTGGTTTAATATATACGTGACCCACAATGCCAGCACGGCCGCCACCCGACTCTGCCTGTTGAAACTTGTTGATGTTATTATATTAGGCTATTTACGCTTAATAGGTAATGTTTTCTTTATATCCAACCACTCTTAATGGTGAGGAATAATGTGTTACTGCTCCTCCATCCTTCAAATAGACATGGAGAGGAACAGGGAAGGTGTAAAATGAAGAAATATTATCACCTTGTTATTTAATGTCTGTTCGGGCTGCCAGCGGTCGCAAGAAGGTTATTAATGATGAGGAATAATGTGTTACTGCTCCTCCATCACTCAAATAGACATGGAGAGGAACAGGGAAGGTGTAAAATGAAGAAATATTATCACCTTGTTATTGAGTGTCCGTCCGGTGTCGACTGCTAGCGGTCACAGAAGAAGAAGATTATGATAATGGTTATTATTATTAGTGAAACACAAATTAATATTATACAAAATGTAGATCAAAAGAAGGAGAAAAAAAAAGCTTTAGAATGATAATGAATATGTAACGCACGGATATATATTATAGATTCCATTTAATATAATTCTAAGTTAAGACTCCCAACCCAAGTCAAGTCCAACTGACTACATTCACCGTAGATACACCCCTGCGCGCACACACACACACACACACACACACACACACCACTATGCAGGACCTTCATAATTACCTCACTACCTTGACCACCCCCAACCCCCAACCACAACCATCAACCCCCCCTTGGCTACCCCTCAAACCACACCCACAACCACAACCACCTTTCCTTCCTTCCAGTGTGTAAGAGCGTGAACACTCTTATCAATGCCTAAAGGAAAGGAAAGGAAACCAGGCAACGTTTTCGATTCTGATCAGAGAGAGAGAGACGCTTGATGGTGGTGGTGGTGGTGGTGACGTCACTCCCCGCGGACAAGTTGAAGCAAATTTCGTCCGCGTTTAGGCAATGGACGGACCGACGGACGCCTCGTTTGATAGGGCTTTCAACGGCGTGCTATTTGTGTCTGTGTGTGTGTGTGTGGGTGTGTGTGGGTGTGTGTGTGTGTGTGTGGGGTGTGTGGGTGTGTGGGTGTGAGTAGGCGTGGCCGTTTTGGAGGCGTGGCGCGGAGTGAAGGAGGAAGGGAAAAGAGAGAGAGAGAGAGAGAGAGAGAGAGAGGTGTAATGGGGAAGTAATAAAAGTGTTAAGATGAAAGAGTAGAAAGAACACTTGTCAATAATTGTTTTCCTCCCTTCCTTCCTTCCTTCCTTCCTTCCTTCCTTCCTTCCTTCCTTCCTTCCTTCCTTCCTTCCTTCCTTCCTTCTTTCCTTCCTTTTCCTTCCTTCCTTCCTTCCTTCCTTCCTCCTTCCTTCCTTTCTTCCTTCCTTCCTTCCTTCCTTCCTTCCTTTCTCTTCCTTCCTTCCTTCCTTCCTTCCTTCCTTCCTTCCTTCCTCCCTCCTTCCTTCCTTCCTTCCTTTCTTCCTTCCTTCCTTCCATCCATCCATACTTCCTACTTTCCTATTCACATTCCTTCTTTACACCCTTTCCTTCCTTCCATCTTTCTCTTTTCTTTATTTCTTCCTCCTCCTCCTCCTCCTCCTCCTCCTCCTCCTGTTATAGCTGTCTCGTCACCTAGTAGTTCCTCTCCTCCTATTGGTCGCCTGCCTGACTGCTTCCACCAATCGTAGGCAACCATTGAACCCTGAGCCTCGCATGAGTATTCCGACGGAAGGAAGGAAGGAAGGAAGGAAGGAAGGAAGGAGGGAAGAAGGGGCTTAATTTGGAATTCATGTGAGATCTAGCTCTGCGGTTCATCCTATCACCCCTTCCCTCCTCCCCCTCCCTTCCACCTATTCCTCCCCCCCTTCCACACAAGTAGGTCCAGGCCCCTTTGCCCCCTTTCCCCCCCGCCTCTCAACCTTCCCCCGCGCCTGGAAGTGCCTGACGGGGCCCAGAAGGGAGACTAATCGATAAGACACAAGACTCGTCCAACACAAACAGTTCACGGCCGCCGCGCGAAGCAACAGTCCATGTCGAGGCCTTGCCCGCACCCCCGCACCCCCGCACCCCCGCACCCCCGCACCCCCACTGCCCCGTACCCCCGCATCCCCCGCTACCCCGCCGCCCCGTACTGGGAATGCAAGCAGCCCCGTCACCCTAGAATGCTTGCAAGAAACCTAACCTAACCTAACCTAACCTAACCTAACCTAACCTAACCTAGTCTAGCTTAACCTAACCTAACCTTACCTTACCTTACCTTACCTTACCTTACCTAGTCTAGCTTAACTTACCTTACCTTACCTTACCTTACCTTACCTTACCTAACCTAGCAGTGACAAGGACAACAGCTGTATAATGCGTCTTAAGGCTGGCTATCCTGCGCGGCGTGTGGGGGTGCGGGAGGCTGATGGCGTGAGGGAAGTGATCCAGTGTGTTCATACTCACTCCATCATGTCACCTGTTGACGCCCACACACGCACGCACGCACGCACGCAAGGGAAGGGAAAAGAAGCACACACACACACACACACACACACACACACACACACCTGGACTCATTAATACAAGAGTCTCCATTGATGTTCCTTCACCTGTATTGTCTTCTTGAGGGAAACATTTCTCACCAAACTGAACAAGCAATGTGAGAGAAAAGAAAAGCAAAAAAAAAAAAGGCAACACACAGGAACAACGAACGAACGATTTGTTTTTGGCGAAGTGGAGGCAGCGAGGGCGGGGGGCGGGAGGGAGGCTTTGAGTGGAGGCGTTGAGGAGGCAAACAGACAGACAGACAGACAGACGCACGCACGCCCCTCGCAGGCACTGGTTAAACACGGAAGTACAAAAGGAAAGAAAAAAGAAAAGAAAAACTCCAGCTTGAGATCGTGTTCCTTGGAGGGTAATGAGGCGGACCAACCAGGGAAGAGAGAGGACCCCTACCACCCCTACCACACCCCTACCCACCCCTACCACACCCCTACCACACCCCCTACCACCCCTACCTCACCCCTACCTCACCCTTACTACCTTAACCCATCCCTTTCTCCTCCTAGACCACGTACTCAGTGCCACACCGCTGCCTCAGTCCCAAAGGAGAGTGGTGGTAGTGGTGGTGGTGGTGAGCACGTGTCGAGGTGAAGATGGAGTGTCGTCCCGCAGGCTTAGTACCGGGACGCATGTTGAGTGTTGTAATGCGGCGCCTCGGTCTGTAGTGCAAGGGAATGCGTCTGTTTAACGCCACTTATAGTATGAGGTCCAGTCTTTACCTAGCCGGCCAACACCCACCCATTACCCCATCACCGGCCCATCACCCACCCATCACTTCAAGGCTTAATGGCGCAGCAGATAAAGGCAAATGATGATGATGATGATGGTAGTGGTGGTGGTGGTAATATGAGAGAGGATTTAGTGCTGTGTGGTGTCATGCAATCGTGTATTTTGCTCTCTGTGTAAGGGTGAGGTGAGGTGATAAATAGAAGGGGAGTGAAGGTATGCGTGTGTGTGTGTGTGTGTGTGTGTGTGTGTGTGTGTGTGTGTGTGGTGTGGGTATGTGTATGTGCCTAGTAACGTGCACATCAACACTGACTGACATCGGAAATCTTTGCCTGCTGCTCTGATACCACTCCTCCTCCTCCTCCTCCTCCTCCCCTGACCCACCCTAACCGACCCTCTCTAGCCTTGCTCCTGTGTGTGTGTGTGTGTGTGTGTGTGTGTGTGTGTGTGTGTGTGTGTGTGTGTGTGTGTGTGACTCAAAGGAAGGCTACAGTCAGCCAAGCCATAAACAGTCGTCCTCGTGAAATTGTCCTTCCTCACTCCCATTCACACGCCTCGGTCACATCAGAAACACACACACACACACACACACACACACACACACACACACACACACACACACACACACACACACCATTGGACGCAAGGCAATGTTAGGTTGTGTTGAAGACATATGCTGCTGCTGTGCTGTTGCTGTTGTTGTTGTTGTTGTGTTGTTGTTGTTGTTGTTGTTGTTGTCTTGACACCTTTAGAAAGTTAGCTCATTGTGGCGACTCATAAAAGCGACGGAAAGTGTTGAATATGTGTGGTTTTCCTTGCATTTTGTTACTCATGGCAAGGTTGACTCTCTCTCTCTCTCTCTCTCTCTCTCTCTCTCTCTCTCTCTCTCTCTCTCTCTCTCTCTCTCTCTCTCTCTCTCTCTCTCTCTCATGAAATACACTGTGGTGAGGGTAGTGTATGTTTATGTATCTTATCGACAGTACATTCTTCTCCTCACACGGTATAAAGTTCAGATCTTGGAAGCGAACGCCGGAATAACCCCAATACCACCCCCCCCAACCCTCAACCCTCAACCCTTTCCCCCCCAAACCCCCTAACCCTCCCCCCAACCCCGTTTTTATATTGGAGGCGGCGGAGAGGAGTTAGAAGTCTCGTTAAGTAAGCGAATCGGATTTGAAACGTTTCGTCGTCCACCCACACTTGAAAACTTGGAAGG
>JAPQNM010001942.1:15000-22500 GCA_029783475.1 Metacarcinus magister | reverse complement strand
CTCATTATTATTATTATTATTGTTCTTCTTCTTCTTCTTCTTCTTCTTCTTGTGACTTGTTCCGTTTTAATTGGATCCTTCGTAGGTCCTCGTGTTCCCTCCTCTATCCCTCCACTATACATGGAGAGGAGGAAGAGGAAGAGGAAGAGGAAGAGAAATGCTAAGCTGCACTCAAACCAACCATTGTTGACACGTTCTCTCTGAAGGAAATGTTATGTGAGAAAACGTGTTATCTTTTGGTAGACTATGATAGATTATCCAGTCTTAGGTGTGTGGCGGTGGTGGTGGTTCTCGTAAGTTGAGTTCTGGAGCGTTAAATGTCTCTCCCTTTTGGTGTGCTCAGTATGTCTATCTTTTCCTATCTTAGTATTTATTTATTTTGAATGGTATGTGTAAGTGTGTGTGTGTGTGTGTGAGTTATGTGAGGGTTGTGTTGAAGTGAGGGTGAGGGGAGAATTGGGAGGGCGTAGTGTGGTGTGGTTAGAAGGGAGAAGTTTCGATGGAGCGGGAATTGGAGGGTGGTAGAGGGACGGCGCCTCAGTGGTGTAATGGTTAGCACGTCTGACTACGAATCCACTGGGCCAAGCTCGAACCCCGACGATGGCAGGCGGCGCACAGCTCACCCATTTGTTAATCCTCCTAAACGGATTGGTGGATAAATGGGTACTTAGGGAAACTTGGGGAAGGTACACTGTGTCCTATGTTGGCAGCTTTGACTTTTCCTAGCAATGTGTGAAGGAGGGAAGGCAGTCAGTCAGTCAGTTAGTCAGCAGCGTGGTGGTGGTGGTGGTGGTGGTGGTGGCGCCAAACAGGAGCAACAGGAAGCTGACTCAGACGCACCGTGCCCTCAGACTGACACTTTCACCCAAGCATAAGGAGAGTGATAGTAATAACATGTTAATCCACAACTCTATACTCTATACATCACACACACACACACACACACACACACACACACACACACACACACACACACACACACACACACACACACACACACACACACACTTAAAGCTAATTAATACTCTATACCTGTGTTTGTATTCTTGTGTACCTGTGTTGGGGGGTAAATTAGGGTTCCTTATGGTGAGGTGAAAGGTGATACGAAAATGAAAGACCAAACTATGTTATCTAGAGAATTTTTTTTTATCCATAAGAAATATAATGAAAAAAATAAAGCAGTTGGAGCAGATAAGGAAGGGAAAGGAGACAGTTCGTGTAAAAAAAAAAAAGAGAGAGAGAGAGAGAGAGAGAGAGAGAGAGAGAGAGAGAGAGAGAGAGAGAGAGAGATTAAGACAAAATTGCTGCGAGGAGTCAGTGGGTCGGTTAAACTATATCTCATTCCAATCCATCGTATAGTTGTTGTTTTTTTCATTATTTATACAATACGTAATTATGTAATGACGTATAATAACATTTTCTTAATATTTGGTTTATCAGTACTTGTTGCATATCTTGGGGAAGGAAGGGGAAGGGAGGGTGACTTGGGCGTCCGGCGGGAAAGTTGGGGCGTGGGGGGACAAGAACAAAAGAAGTGAAGGAAGCACAGAGGCGGAGAGAAGAAATTATATTGGAGCGAGGTGGTGGTGGTGGTGGTGGTGGTCACGTGGGGGGAAAACGGGACTGAACTGAAGAAAAAAGAATTATGAAAAGATCACGGAAAGAGGAAAAAGAAAGTTAAAGGAACGGTAAGTGAAGGGGAAGGAAAATTTCACAGAGGACGAAGGAAAACACACTAAAAGAAAAAGAAATAAAAGTAACCATGAGGTGAAGAACATGAATAACCTATAGAGTGAATATTTATTACGATGCTAAAGGAAAACATGGTGATTGTGTGTAGGTGTGTTTTGATTTTTTTATATAAACACCTTGACGAAACACCTGAGGCAGCTGACACCGCTGACACATCCCACCAAGACAGTGATGATATGCAGGAGTCAGCAGCTGATGCAACAATAACACGCAAATCACACGCACTCAATCCTCATAACTTGCCTGCTAGCTATCATACTTAATTTCAAACCTTCCACTCAAACTTAACAATACTTCATTATATTTCCCATTACCCTAACAATGCCTTAGCCTGTCGTGTAGTGCAGGTCAGGTTTGCTTGCTTGCTTGCTTGCGTTACACTCCATCGCCACGCCCAATAATCAAGGCATCTCTCCCTGCCTTCCCGTGCCTTCCCTGCAGCATCACATCTAAAAACTCAGGCACTCAAGGCACTCTCTACTGGCACTCAGGCTCGTTCCAAGCTGCTGAAGGAACTCTAGCGCTTGTATTGCCTCCACTGTATCCTTCCTTCCCTCCCCCCGTGGTGAAGGAATATTGGGAGGCTGGGAGGTAGCCGCGACAATGCCTGGCGGTGGGAGGGGGAAGTGTTGGTGGTTGCCATAGCAATCTGACGTCACCGCCTCGCCGCGCCGCCCCGCACGTGTTGCCCCCACCCACCCACCCACCCACCACGACCCTCCCGACGGCGGTGAGTGAGGGAGGACACTGTGGCAGGCGGCGGGGGAGGCATCAGCACGCGCCGCTCCTCAGCCCTCAGCCTCCGCCACACGCCGTCAGTCTGACCTCAATAGTAATGGGTGTAATAGATGGCGAGGGACGGGCTAGGCGGGGCGGGGCGGGGCGAGGGACTCCTGAAGAAATACTAAAGGAAAATATAACAAACATGCCTTTATTATCCATATTATTACCATCATCTTGTTATTTTCTCTCTATTTCTAGGTGTTGTTCTTCACGTTATTATTGTTTGTCATGGTTACCGTCAAGTGTTTGGGTGTGGGGAGGGAGAAAGAGTGGGGGTGGAGAGGCAGCGTATGACAGGTAGATGAGTGGGTGGCGGTGGGGTGTTGGGGGGAGGCTAGGGAGGTGGTGTCAGTGTTAAGAGAGAGAGAAGAGAGAGTGAGAGAGAGTTATAGAAGTAATTAATATAGAAAGCCAGGTATGGAGATGATTATAGAGAGGAGAGAAAACTACTTATTATGGAAGTGACAACAAGAGAGAGAGAGAGAGAGAGAGAGAGAGAGAGAGAGAGAGAGAGAGAGAGAGAGAGAGAGAGAGAGAGAGAGAGAGAGAGAGAGAGAGAGATGCATGGAAATAGATGAAGTGCAAGAATTATTGATCAAAGACACAGTTTCATGCATCAGGAAGTACATATAGAGTGTGTTAGAATAGCGGTACAAAGAAGGAGGAGGAGAAGAGGTGAAGAAGGAGGAGGAGGAGGAGGAGGAGGAGGAAGAGGATCTGAAACTCACCCTCACACGCTTATAAGTATGTTTAAGCCGTCTCTCAAGTGCTTCCCGTACCCTATACCTCCCTCCCCCTCCACCCTCGTATTAAGATGAAGGAAGGGTGAGGTGAAGGCATTGTGAGTAGCGGTGGTGGTCAGTTAAGGGAGGTAAGGGTAAGGGGGTAAAGGGGGAGTTCCTTGTGTCAGATAGAATAGTGCTCTCTCTCTCTCTCTCTCTCTCTCTCTCTCTCTCTCTCTCTCTCTCTCTCTCTCTCTACCTCTCTCTACTCTCTGTCGTGGGTTGTAATGAGAGCATGTTACTAATTCAAGGTAATGGCTACGTTATAGAAGGCAGTAAATTAACGGTGGTAATGCACTTGGCTTACTAACAAAGGTAGAGGGTTATTAACGTGCTTTCCTAATTACAACGTTCATAACTTAGTGTAGCCTATTGTGTGGTGAGGCTGTGGCGTTCCCCTGACCCTGCAACACGACCGCTGATGATATTTCGCGGGAATAGTTTTGAAAGCGGCGGTACATCGGGTGGGGCGGCACGTGGTTGGCTAATGTTGCCCAATAGGAAGAGGAGGAGCGGTGATTCTTGGGTTGTGATTGGGCCGCGTCATCCCCGGACCTGCGCAGAGGCTAGCGAGTGATGGATGCAAAGTTATCCGAGAAAAGTCGAAGCTCAGTATGAAGCTGAGACCGAGAGAGGAGGGTAGTGCGTCGCCTCGCTCCGTACCGCACGTGACATGTTGCTGTGATCGATGTGGTTTTAAGTGTCGTTCGGTGACCCCCTTTAAGTGCCACGAGTGTTGAGTGCCTGGGAGTGCCACTATAGTGTTCCCCGCGACCCTTACACACGCCGCGAAGGGCTGTGATGCTGGAGATATAGTGGAGGAGGAGGTAGCATCAGCCCCTCCATAGAGTGTGTCAGGACTGTCAGCCCCTCCTTAGAGAGTGTCAGCCCTGCCCCCTAACATACCCCCTATCAAGGAGTGCTGCCCCGTGCCCCTGGAAGCTGCCCCGTGATGATGGGGCGCTGCAGGTGTTAATTAGCGAAGATCACCTCAAGGCACAGACCAACAGTGATGGGAGATGCGGCAGGTGAGACGCGCACACATACACATACACGCACACACGCACACAACTTTACCTGTGTGCGTGTCTGTGTGTTTTTTGTTAGTGTGTTTGGTTTACTTATACATGACTGATAAATTCCTTTGATAAACACATGAGTATATATCTTTATTTAGAGTGAATTTAGAGTTAAGAGTTAGTTAAGAGCCGCGCGGGGTGATCGTTTAAGAGCCAGAGCCACGCGTGACACTCAAACAAGAGCCAACACGATACTAGTAATTAATACATGCGGTGTTTGGTTGGTTGTGTGTGTGTGTTTTTTTTGGTATATATATAATTGTGTGTTGAGGAAACGTTTGCTGGTGTCGCAGTGTATGTATGTATGTGTGTGTGTGTGTATGTGTGTGTGTGTGTGTACTTACTTCATATAAGGTGATTTTCATTTTTTTTTGTTTTATTCAATTCGTGTCGTGGGATAATGTGGTTTGTTTCATAATACACTGAGGTTATTGCTATATGTGTGTGTGTGTGTGTGTGTGTGTGTGTGTGTGTGTGTGTGTGTGGCATCGTGAGGACCCGTTAATAAGGCATAACAAAAAATACACGTTCATGGTATCGAATACTTTTAGCGTCCCTTCCACTACCTACTTATACTTATACTTATTAAAACACAGCCATTCTCTTCTCCCTTACCAAGTATACATACACCATAATACAAAGGGAACATACATACATACATACACACACACATAAAGCTGAACACAATAGAAGTACAATAAGAACACTTCATAACAAAACGAGAACACTATTATAACATTTCTGGAGATGAAGAGGAAAAGGAGAGAAAGTGTAATAGATTCTCAGTAGTGTTATGGTGTGTGGTGTTGTGGTGTTGCCTAGTTATAGCGTGACAGGTGGTTGTAGTGGTGATGGTGGTGATGATGCTGCAGTCATGATGATGGTAGTGGTGGTGATGCAAGCAAGGGTGGTGTGTAGGGATGGTGATGCGGTGAGGTTCGCTGCGGTGGTGGTGGTGGTGGTGGTGGTGTTGTCTGGAGGGGAAAGGTAACCGGACCTCACCACAACGCCTCATCACAACCACGAAGATGACGGGGAAGACCTTCTCTCTCTCTCTCTCTCTCTCTCTCTCTCTCTCTCTCTCTCTCTCTCTCTCTCTCTCTCTCTCCCTCTCCCTCCCTCCTCCTCCTTTTCCGTCTCAAATGTACTCTCTCTATCCTCAGTTCCTCCCCTTCCTTCCCTTCCCTTCCCTTCCCTCTCCCGCTATTCGTCATTCACGGCCCTTCCCCCTCCCCTTCCCCTCCCTTCCCCTCCATCCTTGCTCCACATCTCCTGTCGTGTCACTGTCCTCACGTCTTCCCCCCCCACCACCACCCCCAACTTCTCCCCTCCCTCCCCTCCTCCATGTGTCAGTCTTTCTTTCATCGTATGGTGCAATTTTCCTACATCTCCATTATCATCGTCTCCTTTTATCTCCATTTTCATATTCACTTCATATTCATTCATCATTCTTTCTTCACTCCCATTATTTTGTACCGACTGAATGGTAGATTGTATTGTATTGTGTTGTGTTATTGAGTGTGGCACCTGTGTGTGTGTGTGTGGGTGTAGTGGACAGGTGTGTGTGTGTGTTTGGGTGATGGTGTGGGACTAGTAGTATAGTGACCTGTTTTAGGATGGTTAGGTAGGGGTAAGTATGTAACGAAGGTAACTTTATTGACCCTTCAGGACCAAGCAAGCGTTTTTCTTCTGGTTTAATTAGAGTTCGGGGGATCGAGAGTTGTAGGGTTGAGGATTTAGAAGTAGGAGACACGTCGTGGATGGTAGTCGAAAAGTTAGCCAGGATTGACAGGAAGGCTCACTTCTTAGCTGCCATCTGCAAGACACACTACCCTCGATTGGAGGTGAGTGGTTAGTTTTTCAAAGTGAATAGATTAGCTTGTGTATATGTATATATATTGAAGTTAGTTATTAATTATGTAAAGTGTAAATACTTATATGAGTGTCGTGTTACAGGGTTTTTCTGACGGAGAGGAAACTTACCCTTTTGCTTGATAGTGTTAGGATGTGTTAGAGATAGAATGTGTTAGTGTTAGGATGTGTTAGTGTTAGGATGTGTTAGTAGTATTGTGTTAGTGTTGGTATTGTTACTTTAGGGGGGGGGTTAGTGAAGTGTTAAGGCAGAAGAGGCTGACTTTAGCCCGTGCCTGGAAGGAGTAAGGAGGAGTGCTTCCCTCCCTTACCGGATTTATGCCCGGTGTTTATATTACCATGTTTGTTTTGAAAGTTAAATATATTTGTTGTCGTGATGCCTCAGTTTTGTTACTCCCTAAAGTAAATTCAGTGCCTTTTAAGTGCTATTAACATCTTAAGTACTACTACTATACGCTCGGTCTGTAGCTCGCTTCCATAACAACTACCATCAACGCTACAGGGTGAGAAGGGAGTGACATTACAAGTACACTCACAACCTCACCATACTGTCCTGTTATGGTGTTATTACACAAGGGAACACAAACACCAACAGACTCTAGGGTCCCTGCGAAGGCTGTTTGATATAACTACTTGACTTATTAGATACAGTGGATGGGTTTTATGGTGGTAATACATCACACACACACACACACACACGTACACTGCTAGGGGGACGTGTTTGTATGTATTATATATACTTAGAGACAGCTGGCACTCACGGGTCTGAGTTGCGTTGCATAGTGGTGTTAGTACAGAGTGATTTGCTAAACCCTGAGTGGTGTGGGCGGGGCACGGACTAACTACTGCTCATGCTGCTGCTGCTGCTGCTGATGTTTTACAAGCTACTGACTGACCCTTGCCTTGCTACTACTTAACCTAACCTAACATAGCCTTGCCTTACTACTACATTACCTTACCTTACCTTACCTTACTTTACCTTACCTCACCTTACCTTACCTTACTGCTACACACCTTTAAGCCACCGCACTTCTTACGTATCCATCGTCTCCTCGTCACCTACCTGCTCCAGTGGGTCAGTGGTTAACGTCCTCGCTTACTACCCAGCAAGGCGTGGGTTCGAATCTCGCTCAGGTCGTAAAGATTTTGTCACTGACGGGGAGTAGTTACTGTCCACTTTGTGTGTGTGTGTGTGTGTGTGTGTGTGTGTGTGTGTGTGTGTGGTTAAGCAG
>JAPQNM010001942.1:7500-10000 GCA_029783475.1 Metacarcinus magister | reverse complement strand
CTCTCTCTCTCTGGGGTATTGCGTCACTGCGGGGCCGGTCCAGGGGCGCCGCAGAGGCCTGACGACATAACACATGTTCCCCCGTCCCGGCCCCGCCCCGCCTGGTGACCCCTGGTGGCACTCCCCTGTAGGACCTAACCTAACCTAACCTAACCTAACCTAACCTAACCTAAACTAACCTAACCTTTACTTACTTACTTACTTACACACTCACACACTCGCCAACACTCCCACAGCCACTCTTATACACCCACTCACTCTCACAGCCACTTTCACCCACGCCCACGCCCACGCCCACACCCACACCCACTCCGTGCACCCAGATAATCATGACTTTCTGATGCAATGATTCCGATTTGCAGTGAGTTGGCGCCTATTAGTACACAGTGACTGGCGGGGTGGTGGTGGTGGTGGTGGTGGTGGTGGTGGTGGTGGTGGTGGTGATGGTGGTGATGGTGGTGGTGGTGGTGGTGGTGGTGGTGGTGTAAGGAAGGGAGCAGAGGGAGGGAAGGGAGCAGTGATGACTATCTTACTTTTTAACCTTCCAATGTTGCATAACCTGCCCCTACAATATCCCCACTTGACTCCTCCTCCTCCTCCTCCTCCTCCTCCTCCTCCTCCTCCTCCTCCTGTTCCTCCTTCTGTTTCTACTTTATTTCTTCATCTTTTTCTTCCTAAAGTTCTCTCTCTATCTCTTTCTCTCACTACAGATCCACAGTATACACACACACACACACACACACACACACACACACACACACACACACACACACACTGTTGCATCATCGTCTCAACATGACTGGCGTTGCAGAGGCTGAGCTGTGTGGTTGCAACTGGTGTGTGTGTGTGTGTGTGTGTGTGTGTGTGTGTGTGTGTGTGTGTGTGTGTGTTTGTTTATCCTGTTTTATTTTGGGTGTTTGATCATTTGTTTCTATGTGTGTTTGTTTGTTTGTTTGTTTGTTTGTTATGTTGGGTGTTTGTGTTGTTGTATTAGTTGTATTATATGAGGTGATTTTATTTTTATTTATTTCTTCTTTAGCATCATCATCTTCCTCTTCCTCTTCCTCTTCCTCTTCCTCCTCCTCCTCCCTTCTGCGTCGTCATTGATCCTTTACATAAAATCTTCCCTGAACATGAACAAACAACAACAACAACAACAATAATATAGACTCCGATGTGTGTGTGTGTGTGTGTGTTTTTCTTTCTTGTTTCTTCCTTCTAATACAAACACATCGTCCTGTGTGTGTGTGTGTGTGTGTGCGCGTATTTACTCATAGTGGAGGGAGGATGGAGGGGGTGGAGGGAGGGTCTTGTGGGGCTGTGAAGGGTGAAGGAAGGAAGGAAAGAAGGAAGGAAGAGGAGTAATAATAGTACTTCTTTCCTCTTTCCTAGGTCAGTGTTCCTCTCCTCTTCCTTTCTTCCTCATTCTTCTTCCTTCTTCCTCTTCTTCCTCATTCTTCTTCATCTTCTCATTCTTCTTCTCCTTCTTCGTTTTCAGTATTACTCTGATTTTGTTCTCTCTTCCTCCTCCTCCTCCTCCTCCTCCTCCTCCTCCTCCTCCTCCTCCTCACACAGCCCCTGGAGACATTATCGCCCTTTTCCCTTCTTCAATGTGGGTGACGATGGGCGTGGGGTGGGAGGGAGGGCGACGACCCATTAATGGACAGCCTATAGAGTAGAGTGTCGCCTCCCCGCCCCCCGCCCCCTTAACCCTATTACTCCTCCTTCCTAATACCATCTCCTGCCTCTTTCCTCCTCCTCCTCCTCCTCCTGTCTGTCTCTGTCTGTCTGTCTGTCTATACTGTTCTCATTCCCCTTCCTTCTTTCCTTCCTTCCTTCCTACCCACTTACCTTCCCTCCTTCCTTCCTTCTGAAAATGGTAGAGCACGAACACAGACGCACACACACACACACACACACACACACACACACACACACACCACACACACACACACGGGCCAAACAATGCCTCGGGGACCATTTCAGCATTTCCTTCTCTCCCCTTATGTGAGTGGTCCCTAAAATGGTCTGAGGGGAAGAAAAAGAAGGGTGAGGGGAATGAGGGGTCAGTATAAGGACCTCTCTTAAAGGTTTGGAGAGAGAGAGAGAGAGAGAGAGAGAGAGAGAGAGAGAGAGAGAGAGAGAGAGAGAGAGAGAGAGAGAGAGGCTATAAGAGGTGTTGTGTGTTATTTGTTATTTTTCAGGTTTCTGTAACAATTGTAGATTTTTTATTATTTTGTCGCCCAAAATTTTTCCTCGTAAATTTGGTTGAATGTGTTTTTGCCATTTTACTTGGAAAATATTTGTCGTACAGCAATAATGTATAGGTGTTAATATATTAGGTTTGATGTTGTCTACCTAATGGTGAAATCAGATTTAAAATATACCTTATAGTTTAGTAGGAAATTTAAGTTTTGTTGAAATTTTGTCAAAAAAACTAATATATTATTTTCTCAGTTACTAATATACCAATTTCATTCTACTATATCTCAAAAGAACG
>JAPQNM010001942.1:0-2500 GCA_029783475.1 Metacarcinus magister | reverse complement strand
GGGGAAAGAAGAAGAGGAGGAAGAGGGAGGAGAGAGAATGAGGGGGTGGAAGAATGGGTGGGTTAGTGGGTTACGAGGAGGAGGAGGAGGAGGAGGAGGGTACTCTGTGCATAGTGACCGGTTAGAGAGAGAGAGAGAGAGAGAGAGAGAGAGAGAGAGAGAGAGAGAGAGAGAGAGAGAGAATCGTATAGAGGTCACTTGGCTTTCTCTTGATTTGCCCTCCATCTCTCATTCATTCTCTCTCTCTCTTTCTCTCTCTCTCTCTCTCTCTCTCTCTCTCTCTCTCTCTCTCTCTTTCTCTCAAACAGTCTCTTTAATGTACAATTGTATTATCAACTTTATTTATGTGTACGTGTGTGTGGAGAGAGAGAGAGAGAGAGAGAGAGAGAGAGAGAGAGAGAGAGAGAGAGAGAGAGAGAGAGAGAGAGAGAGAGAGAGTCTTTCATTCTCTCTATTATGACCTTGAAATATGACAACACAAGCTTCAGGCAGAAAGAAAAGTCATTAATTTGCTTTTTTCCTCCTCCTCCTCCTCCTCCTCCTCCTCCACCTCTTCCTCCTCCACCTCCTCCTCCTCCACCTCCTCCTCCTCGTGTAAGTGAGCAAAAGCGATTAAGGAAGTCAGGATAAGGAGGAGGTGGTGGAGGAGGAGGTGGAGGTGGAGGAGGAGGAGGTGGAGGAGATTTGGCTTGTGTCCAGCTCCTCCACCTTTTTCCCTCCACCTTCCTCATCCACCTCGCAGCATCTCTCTCTCTCTCTCTCTCTCTCTCTCTCACACACACACCATCTAGCCTTCTCTTTCCCTTCCCTTCATCTCTCTTTTTTTCCCTCTCCTTCCCCTCCCTCCTTCCTTCCCCTCTCCCCCCCTCCCTTCCCTCCCCCCCTTCCCCTCACTTTCCTCTTTGTCGTAAATCGTTGAAAAGTGAATTAATTGGTTGTTTTTTTTTTGCTTTATTTTTTATATTTCCGTTGTTTACAGAGAGAGAGAGAGAGAGAGAGAGAGAGAGAGAGAGAGAGAGAGAGAGAGAGAGAGAGAGAGAGAGAGAGAATGGTCTTTTGTGTCATTATTTTTGGAGCAATGAAGGAAGGGGAAGAGAGGGGAAGGGGGGAGAGAGGGGGAGAAGAGGAAGAGGAAGGGGAAGGGAAGGGAAGGGGGAGAGAATGTAACATCACCGTGTTTACCATTCCTCCTCCTACACACACACACACACACACACACACACACACACACACCACACACACACACACTTGACTGACTGAATGCCCAGTCTTCTCGTTCTTCCTATAAGTCAATGACCTTCCCTCCCTTGACTTAAACCTGAGCACTGTTTGAAGGTGTTTGGCCCTGCCGCCCTGCTGACTTACCTGCCTCCCTGCTGACTTACCTGCCTCCCTGCTGACTTACCTGCCTCCCTGCTGACTTACCTGCCTCCCTGCTGACTTACCTGCCTCCCTGCTGACTTACCTGCCTCCCTGCTGACTTACCTGCCTCCCTGCTGACTTACCTGCCTCCCTGCTGACTTAACACTCCATCCTTGTACATCATTGACTGACTGACTGACTGTTTGACTGATTGACTGACTGATTAATTGGATTTGAATAGAAAACTGATACATTATATATATTTTTGTTTGATTTTGACTGACTGACTGACTGACTGACTGACTGACTGAATGAATATAAAGAGAGAGCTAATATTTGTGACATTAATTTCTTTACCACTTAACTGACTAACTGACTGACTGACTGACTGATTGAATAACCTTCCTGCCTTCCTTCCTTCCCTCCTTCCATCCTCCCCTCTTTCCATCCTTCCCTCTTTCCCTCCTTTCTTCCCTCCTTCCTTCATCCTGTGACTGTACCACCATCTGACTCACTCCGCCTCGTCCCTGGGTGGATCGCCGCCCCCCCCCGCCCCCCCCTCCCCCCTTTTCCCCTCTTTCCCCTCAGAACCTTCAGCTTTAGTCTCCACACCCAGCTGGACGCGAGGCTGCGGGCGTGGTGGGGGTGGAGAGAGAGAGAGAGAGAGAGAGAGAGAGAGAGAGAGAGAGAGAGAGAGAGAGAGAGAGAGAGAGAGGGGGGGAAGATGCATTGCCAGCCTGATAGGAAGTGAATGTCAAGTGACCCACGTGAGAGAAGAGAGGAAGAGGAGGAGGAGGAGGAGGAGTAAGAGTAAGAAGAAGAAAGGAATAAGACAAAGGAAATAGAGATAATAAAGATAGAGAGAGAGAAAGAAAACGAAGGATGTTGTGATGGTGATTATTTGAAGGTTATTTCTTTGTTTAAGGTTAGACTCTCTCTCTCTCTCTCTCTCTCTCTCTCTCTCTCTCTCCTCTCTCTCTCTCTCTCTCTCTCTCTCATTCTGTCTTACATTTGTCATCATCATTTACATCTTATCCTTCTTTTCCTTCCTTCCTCCTCCTCCTCCTCCTCCTCCTCCTCCTCCTCCTCCTCCTCCTCCTCTCCTTCAGTTCCTCCTTCATGTCATCACGTGGCCCTC
>JAPQNM010001939.1:27500-35000 GCA_029783475.1 Metacarcinus magister | reverse complement strand
ATTTTACTGCGTAATTATTAGTCATAGAACAAATATTCATAATATAAGTTTTACAGTTTAATTACGTCTATCAGATGCTGCAATAATATTTCCAATATCTCTAATAGCTTTCGGGAAAATGAGGAGGAAAGTCATGTTTATATATAAATATTAAGTTTCATTTTACTGCGTAATTATTAGTCATAGAACAAATATTCATAATGACAGTTGTACAGTTTAATTAGGTATATCAGATGCTGCAATGATATTTCCAATATCTTTAATAGCTTTCGGGAAAATGAGGAGGAAAGTCATGTTTTTATATAAATATTAAGTTTCATTTTACTGCGTAATTATTAGTCATAGAAAGAATATTCATAATGACAGTTGTAAAGTTTAATTAGGTGTATCAGATGCGTCAATGATATTTCCAATATCTCTAGTAGCTTTCGAGAAAACGAGGAGGAAAGTCATGTTTTTATATATATATTAAGTTTCATTTTACTGCGTAATTATTAGCCATAGAACAAATATTCATAATATCATATGTACAGTTTAATTAGGTGTATCAGATGCTGCAATGATATTTCCAATATCTCTAATAGCTTTCGAGAAAATGAGGAGGAAAGTCATGTTATTAAATAAATATTAAGTTTAATTTTACTGCGTAATTATTAGTCATAGAACAAATATTCATAATATCAGTTTTACAGTTTAATTAGGTCTATCAGATGCTGCAATGATATTTCCAATATCTCTAATAGCTTTCGGGAAAATGAGGAGGAAAGTCATGTTTATATATAAATATTAAGTTTCATTTTACTGCGTAATTATTAGTCATAGAACAAATATTAATAATGACAGTTGTACAGTTTAATTAGGTATATCAGATGCTGCAATGATATTTCCAATATCTCTAATAGCTTTCGGGAAAATGAGGAGGAAAGTCATGTTTTTATATAAATATTAAGTTTCATTTTTCTGCGTAATTATTAGTCATAAAACAAATATTCATAAGGACAGTTGTACAGTTTAATTAGGTGTATCAGCTGTTGCAATGATATTTCCAATATCTCTAATAGCTTTCGAGAAAATGAGGAGGAAAGTCATGTTATTAAATAAATATTAAGTTTAATTTTACTGCGTAATTATTAGTCATAGAACAAATATTCATAATATCAGTTTTACAGTTTAATTAGGTATATCAGATGCTGCAATGATATTTCCAATATCTCTAATAGCTTTCGGGAAAATGAGGAGGAAAGTCATGTTTATATATAAATATTAAGTTTCATTTTACTGCGTAATTATTAGTCATAGAAAAATATTAATAATGACAGTTGTACAGTTTAATTAGGTATATCAGATGCTGCAATGATATTTCCAATATCTCTAATAGCTTTCGGGAAAATGAGGAGGAAAGTCATGTTTTTATATAAATATTAAGTTTCATTTTTCTGCGTAATTATTAGTCATAAAACAAATATTCATAAGGACAGTTGTACAGTTTAATTAGGTGTATCAGCTGTTGCAATGATATTTCCAATATCTCTAATAGCTTTCGAGAAAATGAGGAGGAAAGTCATGTTATTAAATAAATATTAAGTTTCATTTTACTGCGTAATTATTAGTCATAGAACAAATATTCATTATATCAGTTGTACAGTTTAATTAGGTGTATCAGCTGTTGCATTGATATTTCCAATATCTCTAATAGCTTTCGAGAAAATGAAGAGGAAAGTCATGTTTTTAAATAAATATTAAGTTTCATTTTACTGCGTAATTATTAGTCATAGAACAAATATTCATAATATCAGTTGTAAAGTTTAATTAGGTCTATCAGATGCTGCAATTATATTTCCAATATCTCTAATAGCTTTCGAGAAAATGACGAGGAAAATCATGTTTTTATATAAAAATACGGTTTTATTTTACTGCGTAATTATTAGTCATAGAACAAATATTCATAATATCAGTTGTACAGTTGAATTAGGTGTATCAGATGATGCAATGATATTTCCAATATCTCTAATAGCTTTCGAGAAAACGAGGAAGAAAGTAATTTAAAAAAAAGTAAAATTCAGTATTTATTAGGACTAGTGTAAATATTCATAATGACAGTAGTAGATTTTAATCAGGTCTATCAGATGCTGCAATGATATTTCCAATATCTCTAATAGCTTTCGAGAAAATGAGGAGGAAAGTCATGTTTTTAAATAAATATTAAGTTTAATTTTACTGCGTAATTATTAGTCATAGAACAAATATTCATAATATCAGTTTTACAGTTTAATTAGGTCTATCAGATGCTGCAATATATTTCCAATATCTCTAATAGCGTTCGGGAAAATGAGGAGGAAAGTCATGTTTTATATAAATATTAAGTTTCATTTTACTGCGTAATTATTAGTCATAGAACAAATATTCATAATGACAGTTGTACAGTTTAATTAGGTATATCAGATGCTGCAATGATATTTCCAATATCTTTAATAGCTTTCGAGAAAATGAGGAGGAAAGTCATGTTTTTATATAAATATTAAGTTTCATTTTACTGCGTAATTATTAGTCATAGAAAGAATATTCATAATGACAGTTGTAAAGTTTAATTAGGTGAATCAGATGCGTCAATGATATTTCCAATATCTCTAATAGCTTTCGAGAAAATGAGGAGGAAAGTCATGTTTTTATATAAATATTAAGTTTCATTTTACTGAGTAATTATTAGCCATAGAACAAATATTCATAATATCAGTATGTACAGTTTAATTAGGTGTATCAGATGCTGCAATGATATTTCCAATATCTCTAATAGCTTTCGAGAAAATGAGGAGGAAAGTCATGTTATTTAAATAAATATTAAGTTTAATTTTACTGCGTAATTATTAGTCATAGAACAAATATTCATAATATCAGTTTTACAGTTTAATTAGGTTTATCAGATGCTGCAATGATATTTCCAATATCTCTAATAGCTTTCGGAAAATGAGGAGGAAAGTCATGTTTTATATAAATATTAAGTTTCATTTTACTGCGTAATTATTAGTCATAGAACAAATATTCATAATGACAGTTGTACAGTTTAATTAGGTATATCAGATGCTGCAATGATATTTCCAATATCTCTAATAGCTTTCGGGAAAATGAGGAGGAAAGTCATGTTTTTATATAAATATTAAGTTTCATTTTTACTGCGTAATTATAGTCATAGAACAAATATTCATAAGGACAGTTGTACAGTTTAATTAGGTGTATCAGATGTTGAAATGATATTTCCAATATCTCTAATAGCTTTCGAGAAAATGAGGAGGAAAGTCATGTTTTAATAAATATTAAGTTTAATTTTACTGCGTAATTATTAGTCATAGAACAAATATTCATAATATCAGTTTTACAGTTTAATTAGGTCTATCAGATGCTGCAATGATATTTCCAATATCTCTAATAGCTTTCGGGAAAATGAGGAGGAAAGTCATGTTTATATATAAATATTAAGTTTCATTTTACTGCGTAATTATTAGTCATAGAACAAATATTCATATATCAGTTTGTACAGTTTAATTAGGTGTATCAGCTGTTGCATGATATTTCCAATTTCTCTAATAGCTTTCGAGAAAATGAGGAGGAAAGTCATGTTTTTAAATAAATATTAAGTTTCATTTTACTGCGTAATTATTAGTCATAGAACAAATATTCATAATATCAGTTGTAAAGTTTAATTAGGTCTATCAGATGCTGCAATTATATTTCCAATATCTCTAATAGCTTTCGAGAAAATGACGAGGAAAATCATGTTTTTATATAAAAATACGGTTTTATTTTACTGCGTAATTATTAGTCATAGAACAAATATTCATAATATCAGTTGTACAGTTGAATTAGGTGTATCAGATGATGCAATGATATTTCCAATATCTCTAATAGCTTTCGAGAAAACGAGGAAGAAAGTAATTTTAAAAAAAGTAAAATTCAGTATTTATTAGTACTAGTGTAAATATTCATAATGACAGTAGTAGATTTTAATTAGGTCTATCAGATGCTGCAATGATATTTCCAATATCTCTAATAGCTTTCGAGAAAATGAGGAGGAAAGTCATGTTTTTAAATAAATATTAAGTTTAATTTTACTGCGTAATTATTAGTCATAGAACAAATATTCATAATATCAGTTTTACAGTTTAATTAGGTCTATCAGATGCTGCAATAATATTTCCAATATCTCTAATAGCTTTCGGGAAAATGAGGAGGAAAGTCATGTTTTATATAAATATTAAGTTTCATTTTACTGCGTAATTATTAGTCATAGAACAAATATTCATAATACAGTTGTACAGTTTAATTAGGTATATCAGATGCTGCAATGATATTTCCAATATCTCTAATAGCTTTCGGGAAAATGAGGAGGAAAGTCATGTTTTTATATAAATATTAAGTTTCATTTTACTGCGTAATTATTAGTCATAGAAAGAATATTCATAATGACAGTTGTAAAGTTTAATTAGGTGTATCAGATGCTGCAATGATATTTCCAATATCTCTAGTAGCTTTCGAGAAAACGAGGAGGAAAGTCATGTTTTTATATATATATTAAGTTTCATTTTACTGCGTAATTATTAGCCATAGAACAAATATTCATAATATCAGTATGTACAGTTTAATTAGGTGTATCAGATGCTGCAATGATATTTCCAATATCTCTAATAGCTTTCGAGAAAATGAGGAGGAAAGTCATGTTTTTAATAAATATTAAGTTTAATTTTACTGCGTAATTATTAGTCATAGAACAAATATTCATAATATCAGTTTTACAGTTTAATTAGGTCTATCAGATGCTGCAATGATATTTCCAATATCTCTAATAGCTTTCGGGAAAATGAGGAGGAAAGTCATGTTTATATATAAATATTAAGTTTCATTTTACTGCGTAATTATTAGTCATAGAACAAATATTCATAATGACAGTTGTACAGTTTAATTAGGTATATCAGATGCTGCAATGATATTTCCAATATCTCTAATAGCTTTCGGGAAAATGAGGAGGAAAGTCATGTTTTTATATAAATATTAAGTTTCATTTTACTGCGTAATTATTAGTCATAGAACAAATATTCATAATATCAGTTGTACAGTTTAATTAGGTGTATCAGCTGTTGCAATGATATTTCCAATATCTCTAATAGCTTTCGAGAAAATGAGGAGGAAAGTCATGTTTTTATATAAATATTAAGTTTCATTTTACTGCGTAATTATTAGTCATAGAACAAATATTCATAATGACAGTTGTACAGTTTAATTAGGTGTATCAGATGCTGCAATGATATTTCCAATATCTCTAATAGCTTTCGAGAAAATGAGGAGGAAAGTCATGTTTTTAAATAAATATTAAGTTTCATTTTACTGCGTAATTATTAGTCATAGAACAAATATTCATAATATCAGTTGTACAGTTTAATTAGGTGTATCAGATGCTGCAATGATATTTCCAATATCTCTAATAGCTTTCGAGAAAATGAGGAGGAAAGTCATGTTTTTAAATAAATATTAAGTTTCATTTTACTGCGTAATTATTAGTCATAGAACAAATATTCATAATATCAGTTGTAAAGTTTAATTAGGTCTATCAGATGCTGCAATTATATTTCCAATATCTCTAATAGCTTTCGAGAAAATGACGAGGAAAATCATGTTTTTATATAAAAATACGGTTTTATTTTACTGCGTAATTATTAGTCATAGAACAAATATTCATAATATCAGTTGTACAGTTGAATTAGGTGTATCAGATGATGCAATGATATTTCCAATATCTCTAATAGCTTTCGAGAAAACGAGGAAGAAAGTAATTTTAAAAAAAAGTAAAATTCAGTATTTATTAGTACTAGTGAAAATATTCATAATGACAGTAGTAGATTTTAATTAGGTCTATCAGATGCTGCAATGATATTTCCAATATCTCTAATAGCTTTCGAGAAAATGAGGAGGAAAGTCATGTTTTTATATAAATATTAAGTTTCATTTTACTGCGTAATTATTAGTCATAGAACAAATATTCATAATATCAGTTGTACAGTTTAATTAGGTCTATCAGATGCTGCAATGATATTTCCAATATCTCTAATAGCTTTCGAGAAAATGAGGAGGAAAGTCATGTTTTTATATAAATATTAAGTTTCATTTTACTGCGTAATTATTAGTCATAGAACAAATATTCATAATGACAGTTGTACAGTTTAATTAGGTATATCAGATGCTGCAATGATATTTCCAATATCTCTAATAGCTTTCGGGAAAATGAGGAGGAAAGTCATGTTTATAATAAATATTAAGTTTCATTTTACTGCGTAATTATTAGTCATAGAAAAATATTCATAATGACAGTTGTACAGTTTAATTAGGTCTATCAGATGCTGCAATGATATTTCCAATATCTCTAATAGCTTTCGAGAAAATGAGGAGGAAAGTCATGTTTTTATATAAATATTAAGTTTCATTTTACTGCGTAATTATTAGTCATAGAACAAATATTCATAATATCAGTTTGTACAGTTTAATTAGGTGTATCAGATGCTGCAATGATATTTCCAATATCTCTAATAGCTTTCGAGAAAATGAGGAGGAAAGTCATGTTTTTATATAAATATTAAGTTTAATTTTACTGCGTAATTATTAGTCATAGAACAAATATTCATAATATCAGTTTGTACAGTTTAATTAGGTATATCAGATGCTGCAATGATATTTCCAATATCTCTAATAGCTTTCGGGAAAATGAGGAGGAAAGTCATGTTTATATATAAATATTAAGTTTCATTTTACTGCGTAATTATTAGTCATAGAACAAATATTCATAATGACAGTTGTACAGTTTAATTAGGTCTATCAGATGCTGCAATGATATTTCCAATATCTCTAATAGCTTTCGGGAAAATGAGGAGGAAAGTCATGTTTTTATATAAATATTAAGTTTCATTTTACTGCGTAATTATTAGTCATAGAACAAATATTCATAATGACAGTTGTACAGTTTAATTAGGTGTATCAGCTGTGTCATTGATATTTCCAATATCTCTAATAGCTTTCGAGAAAATGAAGAGGAAAGTCATGTTTTTAAATAAATATTAAGTTTCATTTTACTGCGTAATTATTAGTCATAGAACAAATATTCATAATATCAGTTGTAAAGTTTAATTAGGTCTATCAGATGCTGCAATTATATTTCCAATATCTCTAATAGCTTTCGAGAAAATGACGAGGAAAATCATGTTTTTATATAAATATACGGTTTTATTTTACTGCGTAATTATTAGTCATAGAACAAATATTCATAATATCAGTTGTACAGTTGAATTAGGTGTATCAGATGATGCAATGATATTTCCAATATCTCTAATAGCTTTCGAGAAAACGAGGAAGAAAGTAATTTAAAAAAAAGTAAAATTCAGTATTTATTAGTACTAGTGTAAATATTCATAATGACAGTAGTAGATTTTAATCAGGTCTATCAGATGCTGCAATGATATT
>JAPQNM010001939.1:12500-20000 GCA_029783475.1 Metacarcinus magister | reverse complement strand
AAGTGTTGGGGTGTAAAGTAAGAGAAGAGAGAAGTGATGGGGAGGAAGTAATTGATTCAAGGAGAGTTTATTTTTAGAAGTAGGGTGTGAAGGGAGTAAAAAGGGAGGTAAGGGAGGAGTTAGAAGGGAAGGGAAGGAGTAAAGGGAGTTTGGTGTGGAATGAAGGTAGGAAATGTAAGGAAATGAAAGGGAGGAAAAGCATGAAGGAAGAAAGTTAAGGGAAAAAAGAGAAGGATGAGAAGAAAAATGGGAGAGCTGAAGGGAGAGATAAAAAGGAGTGAGAGAGAGAGAGAGAGAGAGAGAGAGAGAGAGAGAGAGAGAGAGAGAGAGAGAGAGAGAGAGAGAGAGAGAGAGAGAGAGAGAGAGAGAGATAGTGTTACATCCAATACGTCAAAGAAATAAAGAGAATTTCAAATAGGGTTATATTGGGTATGTCTTTCTTTCTTTCTTTCTTTCTTTCTTTCATTTATTTTTTTTATTTTATGCATAAATTCCTGAGGTTGAGTTACCATTGTTCGCTTCGCTTTTGTTTTGTTTATTGTTTTTGTTTGTTTGATGTTCTTTATTATTATTATTTTTTTTATTATTATTATTGTTGTTGTTGTTGTTGTTATTGTTGTAATTTACTTCACATATGATTCATCTATTTCCTAACCTATTTTTATTCTCTCTCTCTCTCTCTCTCTCTCTCTCTCTCTCTCTCTCTCTCTCTCTCTCTCTCTCTCTCTCTCTCTCTCTCTCTCTCTCTCCTTACCTTCCTTCCCAACTCTCATTCCTCTAAATGATGTTTTTTCCTCCCTCTCATCTTCCTCTTCACCACTCCTCCACATTTATTTTTTTCTCTCTCTTCCCTCCTTTATCTTATCTCTCCCTCTTATCCTCTTCATCCCTCCATTCTCTCTTTCTTTCCTTTTCTCTCTCTCTTCCCTTATTTGCTTCTCTATCTCATACTTCTCCTCTTTCTCTCTCTCTCTTTCTAACCTTCCTTACATCCTTCTTTCTTCTTCTCTCCCTTTCCTCTTACCTCTCCTTTTCCTCTCTTTCTACCTCTTCCAATCATTGCTTTCCTTCCATTTCTCTCTCTCTTTCTCTCTCTTCTCTCTTATTCCCCTCTTCTCTTCCTTCCTTTCCTTCCACATACGTAATCCTTTACCTGCCTTTCTTTCTTTTCTCTACTGCGTGTCCACTCTCGTATCTCACCGGTCCACTCCTCTCTCTCTCTCTCTCTCTCTCTCTCTCTCTCTCTCTCTCTCTCTCTCTCTCTCTCTCTCTCTCTCTCTCTCTCTCTCTCTCTCTCTCGTCCACTCGTCCCTCTCTCTCGTTCACTCGTCTTTCTCATTCGACCACTCTCCTCTCTCCTCTCTCTCTCTCTCTCTCTCTCTCTCTCTCTCTCTCTCTCTCTCTCTCTCTCTCTCTCTCTCTCTCTCTCTCTCTCTCTGAGTTTGCTAGTGTAAGCGATCCCTCATGTTGAGAGCCATTACTGAGGGTGGCTGACACTAGGCTAATGCTCTCTCTCTCTCTCTCTCTCTCTCTCTCTCTCTCTCTCTCTCTCTCTCTCTCTCTCTCTCTCTCTCTCTCTCTCTCTATTTCTGGGCGTGTCTGTGTAAGATAGACTGATAGATAAAAGTGAGAGAGAGAGAGAGAGAGAGAGAGAGAGAGAGAGAGAGAGAGAGAGAGAGAGAGAGAGAGAGAGAGAGAGAGAGAGAGAGAGAGAGAGATAGAGAGAGATACTATAAGACTAAGAGCACAAACGAATACATGAATAACATACATGCATTCAAACATACACACACACACGTACACACGACACACACACACACACCCACACACACACACCTACACGCTTTAACTGTCTGTCTGTATCTCTCTCTCTCTCTCTCTTTCTCTCTTTTTCTCCTTTATAATTTCATTTGCACACTGTGTTCTCCCCTGATGACAACACTCAACACTTCTCGTTTTCATAGGACAGGCGACCAGGCATAGAAGAAGGGAGGGAGGGAGGGAGGGAGGGAAGAAGGGCAGGAAGGGAGGGAAGGGATGAAGATAGAAAGAAAGACAAAGAGGTAGAAAAGGACAAGTTGAGAGAGAGAGAGAGAGAAAGAGAGAGAGAGACTAGCACACCTCTATATCTGCACTACAGAATACTTAACTTCCAACCTTTCCTTTCTCCCTGAATGAGCAAGAGAAAGCTCCCTAAGTCTCCCCTTCCCTTCTAACCTCCCTTCTTCCCTTCCCATAAATGATCTAAGACAGCCTGAAGCTAAACTATCCTATATTATATCCTTTACATCCTTCTATACCTCAGTTACACCCACAGGACACCCACCCTACGTATTGTGTATCCTTCAACGAATAGGATATCAACTGGATTCCTACGCTGTTCCTTATGGTTAAAATAGATTATGTTTTTATTGGTATTCTGAGACGATTATAGCATCTTCAATATTTTTTCCCTCATCCTTTGAAAAATATTGAGTCTATAAAGATATCTTGTCACCTGCAATACATAACTTAATAGAATAGTTCATATGTTTCTCACGGGTACATGGAATTGCTTCAGTTATTTTCCATGGTGTTGTGAGTCTAGTACAGTATTTTTCCTTCCGTGTTTCCCATCTCTCTATGAATGTGAGCTTATATATGAGTGTGTTTCATCATCTTCACTTCCGATCCCGTCTTTGTAATGGAGTTTCGTTCGTCTATGAAAAGAAAGAATCATTTGATGTTATGATTCTATGTATACAAAGACGTGAAGCCGACCAGTCAATGGCTTCTCGTCTCGTTAAATCTTTCTCTCTCTCTCTTTCTGTGTGTGTGTGTGGGTGTGTGTGTGTGTGTGTGTGTGTGTGTGTGTGTGTGTGTGTGTGGGTGTGTGTTGCATCGCTCTCTTGTTTCCAATCACTATTATTACAACCACCTTTATGCTGACCTTTCAAACTCATGTCTCTCTGTCTACATTCACTCTCCTTTTCCCTGCCCTTCCATTCCTGTCTCCTCCTGTCTCCTCTTGTCTCCTCTTGTCTCCTCCTCCTCCCTGTCTCTTCTGGTACATACGACTTCCTACGTAAACTGTCTCGTATTCTGTTAATTTTTCTAAAGAGGTCATTTCCAGAATCTTTCTCGCGACCTTCCAGTGTTATTTTTCTCTCCCTGTTTGGGTTTAAAATGTGACTTCCTCTGTGAATTTTTGTGTTTAATTTTGTTTAATTTTCTCGTTCCTTCAGTGACTTGGAGACGTGATTATTAGTTATGTTTTTCGATAATTGTCTTAAATATAATCTATGAAAGAGTCAAGAGATAGACGATAAGATTTTGGTTGATACAAGTGACTAATATTCTTACTTACAATTTTGTTTTATAGTTTTGTTTTAAATATAACTTCTGACGCGACTAAAATATTGATCAAGATTAAGATGAACACAAATAACATGAAGGAAGATAATACTGATGACATCTTTGTAACTTTCAAAATATACAAAGACAAAAAACAGAGAGAGAGAGAGAGAGAGAGAGAGAGAGAGAGAGAGAGAGAGAGAGAGAGAGAGAGAGAGAGAGAGAGAGAGAGAGAGAGAGAGAGAGAGAGAGAGAGAGAGAGAGAGAGAGAGATTAAAACTAGTAAAAGAAAAGAAAGAAAGAGAGAAGTCACAGTGAAAATATGCAAATAAAGAAAACAGAAGAGATGGAAAAGGAGAAGAAAAAGAGAATAAGAGAGAGAGGAAAAAAAAAAAGAGCTTCAAAACGGAAGAAAACATGTCATAAGAAAAAAGTTAAGAAAGAAAAATTGAAAAGATAGAACAAAGGAGAAGGGATAAAAGAGGGATAGGAGGATATGATAATTTAGGGCAATGGAGAGATATACGAAAGGGTGAGAAAAAATGTGTGGAGAAAGAAGAATAAATGAAAGGAAGGGAAGAGGAAGGGAAAGGAAAGAGGAAGAGAGGAAAGCAGGAAGAAAGGAGGAAGTAATGGAATATATAATTGAAGAAAAAGAAGAAGAAAAGAAAAAAGAGAGAGAAAGCAATAATAATAATAATAATAATAATAATAATAATAAAAAAAACATCAAATAATAATAATAATAATAGTGTCATTATATATAATTTACAAGTTTCAAATTATAACTTTAGCAACATTCTTTCTTATCGTTTTTTATTCCTTCATAAATTACCAAAAATATTTCAGAAGGGATATCAAATTATCTTTTCATTATTTATCTTTACAACAGCATCGGGAAATCTCGCCGCACTGTTTATTTAATTACTAATAGATAAGATAACATATTTAAGATAATCACACATTCCTGAATACATAATTAAAACACCTTCCTCCCCACACTTCACTTCATTTGTTTTATCACTCACCTCAAAACATATCTTCATGACATTTATAATTCTTACTTTCAACAACATTAAAGAGAAATATATCAAAGAATGTTTATCTTTAATTTATATCTTATTGATTTAACTTAATTACAGCGTCTATACTTCTTTTCTTCCAGTTTAAACAATGATTCAAAAAATATATAATGTTCATCCTTCATTTGTTTTTCATTATCTTTATGTATAACTTAATTACGGCGTCTATACTTTTCTTCCAATCTAAACAACGGAAAAAAAAATAATATTCGCCTTTCATTTGTTTTTTCTGTATAACTTCATGGCATCTATACTTAACCTTTACCATAGAAATATAGACGATATGAAAGACAGGATTACGAACCCCAAAAAATCCTCTCTTTTAGTCTCCCTTAATTCAAGTAATTCTGGGACTGCTTAAAATAATCCTCCTTGAAAGAGACGTTAAAGAAAGATCAATTAAGGGAGGATTTCACACACTCTCCCTCTCTCCCTCTCTCTCTCTCTCTCTCTCTCTCTCTCTCTCTCTCTCTCTCTCTCTCTCTCTCTCTCATCGATTCTAGTCACCGCGATAATAATTAGAGAAAACGTTAGATGAAATGATGTGAAAAAAAAATACATATCTAATAAAAATTAACAATATGTAAATTAGTTTTGTTATATATTTTCCGTCTTTCTCTCTCTCTCTCTTTTATTTTCTATTTTGCTTATTCAATTACAAAGAAGAAAGAGGAGAGAGAACAGAGAGCAGAGGAGAGGAGGGAGAGAAGAAAGGAAAGGAGAGGAGAGAAGAGACGAGAGGAGGAGAGGAGAGGAGAGGAGAGAGAGGAGAGCAAAAGAGGAGGAGGAAAGTTATTATGGAGGAATAGAGCTGGAGAGAAAGATAAATAGGGGATATGAGAGAGAGAGAGAGAGAGAGAGAGAGAGAGAGAGAGAGAGAGAGAGAGAGAGAGAGAGAGAGAGAGAGAGAGAGAGAGAGAGAGAGAGAGAGAGAGAGAGAGAGAGAGAGACACACACACACACACAGAAAGAGAATGGATAGAGGGGGATGAGAGGAGGAATAAATAAATGGAGGGAAGGGATGGAGGAAATGGAGACGTAAAGAGGAGGAAAGAGATGGAGGGAAAGGAGGGAAAAGAGGGATGGAGGGAAGGGAGGAATGGAAGGAAGGGAGGGAAGGGAGGAGGGAGGGAAGGGAGATAAGGAAAGGAGATGAAAGGAATAAATGGAGAAAGGGGAGGGAAACGAGGAATGGAGGGAAAGGAGGGAAAGGATGGAGGGAAGAGAGAGAAGGGAGAGAAGGAGGGAAATTACGTATATTGAGCATTGGTTCAGTTAAACGCTGAACGGCCCCTCTCTCTCTCTCTCTCTCTCTCTCTCTCTCTCTCTCTCTCTCTCTCTCTCTCTCTCTCTCATTATCAACACCAGAAAAGGAATGAGAAGAGGAAGAAGAAATATTAGAATAAAATAATAATTGGATAAAGTAGAGAAGAGGCAAAGGAAGATGTGGCAAAGAGAAGAAGAAAAAGGAAGGAAAATGAAGGACAATACAATAATTACTTAGTTTCCTTATTGCATTTTCTTTGAATCATAATAATTTTTCATCATCATCATCATCTTCGTCTTTTCTTTTCATTTATTTATTTATTTATTTATTTATTTTTAGTCATTTTTCATTTATAGTTTGATTTTCCCTTTTTATTTCTTCCTCTCTTCTCTTTATTCTAATTTTCCTTCACCTCCTACTGCCCCTTCTCTTCCTATTTTTCTTTTCCACCTCTTTAATCCTCCTCCTCCTCCTCCTCCTCCTCCTCTTCCTCCTCTTCCTTCTACTCCTCTTCCTCCTCCTCCTCTTCCATGGTGATCGCGCGGCTTTAAAATTACTCTCTCTCTCTCTCTCTCTCTCTCTCGATCTCTCTCTCTCTCTCTCTCTCTCTCTCTCTCTCTAGGTGGGAGAGAGAGCAAGAGCGAGAGCGAGAGCGAGAGAGAGAGAGAGAGAGAGAGAGAGAGAGAGAGAGAGAGAGGGTCAGGCAAGAGCGGGCCACCAAAATTTAGGGTCATGGGGGGGTAAGGAGGGAGTAAGTCAAATTTAGGGGGAGGGAAAGGGGAACCGTGCTCTGGTTATGGTCGTTGTTGTTGTGGGGTGGTGGTGTGGGGTGGGTGGTGGCGGTGGTGGTGGTGGTGGTGGTGGTGGTGGTGGTGGTGGTGGTGTGTGGTGGTGGTGGTGGTGGTGTTGATATTATTGTTTCCATCATCATCATTATTATTATTATTATTATTATTATTATTATATTATTATATTATATCATTATATCATATATATCATATATTATTTATTATATTATTATTATATTATTATTATTTCATATATTATCATTATTATTATCATTATTATTATTATTATTATTATTATTATATTATTATATTATTATTATTATCATATTATTATCATTATATCATATATTATTATTATTATTATTATTATTATATCATATTATTATCATTATTATTATTATATTATGACGTAAACATTCACCAATTTATAATCCAAATATAATTCAAATAAATCTTCTGATAACCAACTTTCCTCCTCCTCCTCTTCTTCCTCCTCCTCCTCCTCTTCCTCCTCCTCCTCCTCCTCTTCTCCGCATTGCCCCAGGGTAGCAAGACAGACAAGTAAGTGGTTATGGGGGGCGGGGGAGGGGTAGGCGCGCGCTTGGCCCTAATGCTGTTTACAAGGCCTCATGTCGCCATTACAAGGGAGGGAGGGAAAGGAGGGAGGGAAGGGAGGAGAAAGGGAGGAGGAAAGGGGGAGGGAAAGGGAGGGGTGGAGAGGCATATATCTTCATCTTCTCTCCTGTTTCCCTCTTCCCCTTAGCTTTTTACCTGTCCTCTCTCTCTCTCCACTACCTTCGTTCCTTCTATTTTCCTTCTTTCTCGTATTCAATTTTCACTTTCTCCCTTTCTTCTATTTTCCTTCTATCTAAAATGTTTCCTCTTTATCAATTATTAGTGTTATTATTCTTCTCTTCTTCTCTTCTTTCCTTCACTTTGTCCTTTTCTTTTTCTTCTCTCTATCTCTCTTTTCTTTCTCTTTCTTTTCTATTTTTACTGTTTCCTTGCCATTCCTTTCTTTCTATCATTT
>JAPQNM010001939.1:0-7500 GCA_029783475.1 Metacarcinus magister | reverse complement strand
ATTTTTCTTATTCTTGTTTTTTGTTATTTTTTATTTTCATTTTATTCTTTCTATTCTTAGCATTTTTTTTTACTCTCTGTTCTCTTCGTGTTTTTTTCTCCTCATGTCCTTTTCTACTAATACCTCGTTTTTCTTTTTCCTCTTCCTCCTCTTGTTGTTGTTGTTGTTGTTGTTGTTGTTGTTGTTACTCTTCTTCTTCTTCTTCTTGTTCTTGTTGTTGTTACTCTTCTTCTTCTTCTTCTTCTTCTTATTCTTCCTTCAAAGTTGTTGGCAAGTTAGACGGGAGTGTCATCCTGCAAATCCCCGTGTCTCGTCTCCTACCAACAGACTCTCTTCCTCAACCCCGAAAGTCCCTTAACACTACCTCTTACTCTTACTCTTCCTCTTCCTCTTTCCTTGTCTCTTATTTCTTCTTTTTCCTTTTCCTTCTTCTTCTTCTTTTTCCTTCTTCCTCCTCCTCCTCTTTTTCCTCCTTCTTCTTCTTCTTTATCTCTTCCTCCTCCTCTTCTTCCTTTTACCTCTTCATCTCCCTCTTACTTCTTTCACTTGCTCTTCTTTTTCCTCTTCCTCTTCCTCTTCTTCTTCTTTTCCACTGACTTTTTCCTCTTCGTCTTGCTCTTCCTCTTCCTTCTTGCCTCTTCCTCATACCTCTCCTTCTCTTTCTTTTTCTGCCTCTTATCTCTTCTTCCTCCTCCTCTTCTTCTTCATCCACTTTCCTCTTGCATTTTTTTTCCTATCGTCTGACTTAGTTTTTCTTTTCCACTTACTTTATCAAGGTTATTTTTATTTATCTTTTATCTTCGTTTATTTTTTATTATCGTGTTTTTTTATCTGTTTTTATCTTTCATCGTTTTTTCCTCTTTCTTCATCTTCTCTCTCTCTCTCTGCCTCTATCAATTCTTTATCTTTCTTTTCCTTTTACCTTCTAGTCGTATTTTCTCTTTTATTTTCCTGCATTTCAACGTCTTTCATATATTCTCTCTCTCTCTCTCTCTCTCTCTCTCTCTCTCTCTCTCTCTCTCTCTCTCTCTCTCTCTCTCTCTCTCTCTCTCTCTCTCTCTCCCCATTTATTACATTTTCAATTTTTCAGCAATCACTTCCACCTTTTGCCAACCTTCCTTCTCCTCCTCTTCCTCCTCCTCCTCCTCTTCTTCTTCTTCCTCCTCCTCCTCCTCCTCCTCCTTTCACCTGCATAACAGTTTTCTCTTTCTCATTTACATCCTTTTTTCTCTTCTCTTATTCCTCCTCCACTCTCTCCTCCTCTTCCTCTTCCTTCTCCTCCTCTTCCAATATACCTTTCCCTTGGTCTCTTTATCTTTATATTTTTTCCTCTCTCTCTCTCTCTCTCTCTCTCTCTCTCTCTCTCTCTCTCTCTCTCCTTTGATAACGCACAGCACCTCGTCTTCCTCACTTAAACCTATGTACACACACACACACACACACACACACACACACACACACACACACACACACACACACGGTATACAATGAAAAATTCCATTATGGCTCAGCTCTGAAATAACATCCATAAGAAGAAGAAGAGAGAGAGAGAGAGAGAGAGAGAGAGAGAGAGAGAGAGAGAGAGAGAGAGAGAGAGAGAGAGAGAGAGAGAGAGAGAGAGAGAGAGTACCTGTCATTGAACATAGAATTTTCAGCATTTAATTAATGGAAACAGTGTCTAATGATCACTCTAATTAACAAAGATATATACGTTTTTATATTGTCTCGAATTAATTAAAATATTCTTAAAACTATTTATTTCGATCATTTATATATTATCTGAATGTGGTTTTGAGTATATAGTCTTCTCTCTCTCTCTCTGTCTCTCTCTTTCTCTCTCTCTCTTTATCTTTCAGTGCCAATCTTCCCTCTTCCTACTCTCCTTTGCTTCTCCTTCTTCTCCTTTCATCACCTGTCATTCCATCATTTCCCTTCATCTCTTTCCAATTTCCTATTCTCCTTTCTTATCTTTCTTCCCTTCCAAACGTGTTCTTATTTTCTTTCTCACACTGTTTGTCTATCTATCTATTTATCTATACAAGTTTCTATTTATATATTAATGAATCGGTCAATCAATCAATGTATCTATTTATCTATTCAATCTTTCCTTCGGTCTTTACTTTCTATTTTTGTATTTCTTTTATCTTTATCTATTTATCACATACATCATCTCTTTATTCTCCCTTTTTTTCTCTCTCTAAACCTTATTTATATCTATATATATAATTTCCATCTCCTTTCTAGTTTTCCTCCTCTTCCTATTCCTCCTTTTTCTTTCCCTCCTTTTCCCAATTTCTATCAATCATCACATTCTCTATATCCCATTATCACAGACTCTCCAATCTTCCTCCTCCACGTCCTCCACTACCAATACTGCAGCAGACAAAGGCAAACACATCAAACAGTACCCTAAGTAAATACAGTACGATACGCTTTCCAACACAGGTGACAACATGGCGGTCCTTTGTTTACATCTGTGGCTGCGCTGGCTGACGTAAGTACAAAGTGAGGGAGTTTAAACAGCTGGCGAGGGGGGCACTCAACTAGAAATTAGAGATAGCATTGTCTCTGGTTTTCACACACAGGCGGCGAGAGAGAGAGAGAGAGAGAGAGAGAGAGAGAGAGAGAGAGAGAGAGAGAGAGAGAGAGAGAGAGAGAGAGAGAGAGAGAGAGAGAGAGAGATTCACAGCCAGCATCCTCTCACAAAATCCTTATTCCTTCTTCAGTAGCTCCAAAAACTTAAATAAGATTGAAAAAGTCTACGGTTGCATCTACTCGCTTTTCACTATCAATTCATAGTTCTCTCGCTTTTTTTCTCTCTCTCTCTCTCTCTCTCTCTCTCTCTCTCTCTCTCTCTCTCTCTCTCTCTCTCTCTCTCGCTCTCTCTCTCTCGACTACTCTATTCATGAAGCAGAATATTTCGGAATAATCTCCACAAATTCGTATATAATTACTTATCTTTATCCAAACAAAACCGATTAAAAAAATATAAAATAAAAAATAAAAAGAGATGAATAACAATGAATATTCTAGTTTCTCTTTCTCTCTTCCACCTTCCGTTCCCGAAATTCACCACAACAACCACCACCACCACTACTACCACCACTACCACAAATAAAAAAACATAGCACAAAAGAAAACTACTAAAACGAAAGAGGAAACATTTTTTGGGGAGGTGTGGGCGTGTGTGTGTGTGTGTGTGTGTGTTGGGAGGGAGAGAAACCATCACGCAAAATGGAGAAGAACGTTTTTATCCGTATTCAGGTGGGAACGTTTTCAATACGAGTGCCATTAGAGTCCCTTCCAGTGTAAAAATAGGAACCCAAAGGAGGGAATATAGAGTTTGTGTTACGCTTTGTGAAGGCCCGAGGGATTCTGATACACATACGACCCAAATAGTGCGTAGATTGGTTTTTATAGACATACGCAATTTATATCTGTAATAGTAGTAGTAGTAGTAGTTGTTGTTGTTGTGATAGTAATAGTAATGGTCAAGCCTCACATACACAAACGTATACACACATCCACTCAAGCACAACACGCCTTCAACACACACAAAACCTGCATCTTCACACAACTACAGAGACAAACAGAGCGCCCATCCTACCCCGAGGAAGTGCATTCTACCACTACTAACACGCTGCTCCTCCTATTGGTGCCTCGCGCGAGATGACGTCACAGATAGACCACAATGCTCCCGAGTTTGTTTACATTTGCTCTGGAGGACCCGTTGAAACAGCCACACAGCGCTAAGGGGCAAGTTAGTGGTGGGTTCTGGTGTTTGCTGGCGTTGTGTTTAGGTTTTATATGTTTGTTCGTCTTATATGTTATTATGAAGGTAAGATATGGTGAGATAAAGATGCTGGAATGTGTTATCTTGAAATGGAAAAAATTAATAAACGTTTATATTTTGTTTTATATTTGTTTTTTCAGTGTAAGAATTATTGTCATGTTACGTATTGTTGTGAATTGTCATATTTATTTATTATTTTTGGGTCTGATTGATAATTTTTGTGTAATATATAAATAATGAATTCAAGTAATGTGTTAATTCATAAATATATTCACATACGATTGAACCATTGAAATTTTAATGCATACACGGACAACAAAACATAACATTTATATATTATTTATTTCCGTTTATATATGTTTGGTTGAGGGAATTTAGTTTCGATGTGTGTGTGTGTGTGTGTGTGTGTGTGTGTGTGTGTGTGTGTGTGTGTGTGTGTGTGTGTGTGTGTTTGATTGATAGTTTCATTCCATTTCATCATCAATACTATAATTCTCTTTGATCTGTACCTCTCTCTCTCTCTCTCTCTCTCTCTCTCTCTCTCTCTCTCTCTCTCTCTCTCTCTCTCTCTCTCTCTCAAACAGCCGTGTAAACTTATTCATAATTCTCGCTCTAATTCCGATGCAAAGGGGAATTTCCACCCATTGCCCAACGTTAAAACTAATGCACATAGAAACGGTACAATTTATTCATGAGTTATTATCGTCATTCATAAGTTATTAGCAAGTTTTGATATATCTCTGATGAAGGGTAGTCAGAAGCATAGGGTGAAATCTCTCTTCCTCTCTCTCTCTCTCTCTCTCTCTCTCTCTCTCTCTCTCTCTCTCTCTCTCTCTCTGTATTGAATAACCGTAACTGGTAGACATTTATATAGACCAACGTACCATGAGAGAGAGAGAGAGAGAGAGAGAGAGAGAGAGAGAGAGAGAGAGAGAGAGAGAGAGAGAGAGAGAGAGAGAGAGAGAGAGAGAGAGAGAGAGAGAGACTTATAAGGCACGAAAGGGAAATGAGAAACAGGTAAATAATGGAATGAGCAAAGAAGAGGAAGAAGAACAACATCGTGAATAATCCAAACACACACACACACACACACACACACACACACACACACACACACACACACACACACACACATACATACATACATGCACACACACGTACACGGGGCACGAACCACTACCCATCACCATTAAACAGAGAGAGAGAGAGAGAGAGAGAGAGAGAGAGAGAGAGAGAGAGAGAGAGAGAGAGAGAGAGAGAGAGAGAGAGAGAGAGAGAGAGAGACATAGCGAAAGAGAGGAGATAGAGAGAGAGAAAGGGGAAATGGTATATACTAAAGTGTGTAGGCTATTGTGTTCCTCTCTCTCTCTCTCTCTCTCTCTCTCTCTCTCTCTCTCTCTCTCTCTCAACATTGCAACGATGGAGTAGACTGCATGACCTCATCTTGCAAGCACTACCTGACCCATTTGAAACCCGGTCACGAACGCCTGTGGGGAAGGAACCGAGGAGGAGGAGGAGGAGGAGGAGGAGGAGAAGGTAAGAGGTAGGTAAAATAAGGAAGAGTCACGGATGGGAGCTTATGATTTTTTTAGTGTAGTCTCTCCTTGCCTTATCTTGGTTTTCTGTGATCCGTTTTCTGTTGATCTTTTTCTAGGTTGCTCCCGTGTTCTCTATCTCTACTCTTTCCTTTATAAACTTAATATAATTGTGTTTTTCTATTTTTTATCTTGAATCTTGTTTATTTATTTATTTATTTATTTTTGCTAAGGGGATACAAAACTATATCCTCACATGATATTTTGTTCGGTATTTTCACTTTTTTTTATTTATTGAGGGATTAAATAAAATAAAATGAGTAAAAAAGCAATAAGGAAAATATGAATGAAGGAAATATTTTGACGCGGAATCCAGACAAATATTAAAGTTTTCTAATAAAGTTTCGACCAGACAAGGTTGACGAACTTATAAAAATAATTCACAAAAACGAAAACAAAAATACTTTCAAGAGCCATGAATGAAATGAGAGAGAGAGAGAGAGAGAGAGAGAGAGAGAGAGAGAGAGAGAGAGAGAGAGAGAGAGAGAGAGAGAGAGAGAGAGAGAGAGAGAGAGAGAGAGAGAGAGACACAAACACACACACACACACACACACACACACACACACACACACACACACACACACACGCAATTCTCGTCCTAGCTTGAAATTTAATAAAAATGGTTTTCAGGAATTTCTCACTAAACCTCTTTAACAGCTCCTCTTCCTCCTCCTCTTCTTCCTACTCCTATCTCTCTCTCTCTCTCTCTCTCTCTCTCTCTCTCTACCTTCATATTTTTCGTTAGTGTATGAGAGAGAGAGAGAGAGAGAGAGAGAGAGAGAGAGAGAGAGAGAGAGAGAGAGAGAGAGAGAGAGAGAGAGAGAGAGAGAGAGAGAGATCCATTCAGGCATACAAGTGAATCCTGAAAGCGTTCCTCCTCCTCCTCCTCCTCTTTCCTCCTCCACTATCCTTTCTTCCTCTTTCTCCATCTCTCCTCGTTTTTGCTTTTTTTTTCCCCCTCTCTATCTTCTCTCTCTCTTTTTTTTCTTTTCCTCGTTCTTTCTCTCTTTTTTCTCTCTTTCCTTCTTTTTTTCTCCTCCGTCTTTTCCTCATCTTCTTCTTTTTTCTCTCTCTCATCTTCCTCCCCCCTCTCCCTCTCCCTATCTCGTTGCCACTATCTCTCTCTCCTCTTCCACTATCTCTCCCCATCCTCCATCCTCTCTCCTCTTTTTCCCTTCTCTTTTTTCTCTCTCTCTTCCTCTTTCCTCCTTTTCTCCGATCTTTTTACTCTTCCACATTTTACCACCATTTCCCACACACCAAACCAGTCCAAAATCCACCACACACCACAACCTCCCTCTTCTTCTTTCCCTCTCCTCTCTTTCTCATTTTTCCCTCCTTTCCCTCCTCCTTTCCATCCTCTCCTTTCCTCCTCCTTCCTCCCTCCTGTCTTCCTCCCTCTCTCCCCTTTCCTCCTCTTTCTCCTCCTCCCTCCTCTTCTCCTCCTCTCTCTCCTCCTCTACGACCTCGCTCCTACCTCCTCCTCTCCCCTTCTCCTCCTTCCTCCTCTCCTCCTCCTCCTCCTCCTTCCTCCTCCTCCTCTCCTCCCTCCTCCTCCTCCTTCCTCCTTCCTCTCCTCCTCCTCCTTCTCCTCTCCTTCCTCCCCTCCCTCCTCCTCCTCCTCCTCCCCCCTCCTCCTTCCTCTCCTTCCTCTCTTCCTGTCCTCGCTCCTTTCTCCTTCCTCCTCCTCCTCCTCCGCCTCCCTCTCTCTCCTTCCTTCCTCCTCCTCCTCTCCTCCTTCCCCTCTCCTCCTTCCTCCTCAATCCTTCCTTCCCCTCTCCTCCCTCCTCCTCCTCACTCCTCCTTCCCTCCTCTCCTCCCCTCCTCTCTCTTCCTCCCTTCCTCCTGCAATAAGACGAGGTATAGAAAGGTAAAAAGGCATAAAGAGGAGCCTGAATAAAGAAGTTAAGAGGAAAGAAAATAAAAATGGGTAGGAGGAAGGAGAAGGGAAAATGAAGGAATGAAAGAGGAGGGTGAACGGAAAGGTAAAGAGGGAGGCAAAGGAGGGATTTGAAATTTATATATTTTTTTTAAATTTTTTTATTAAATTTATAATTATATTTAATTAATTAATATATTTACCCTCCCTGTTTATAGTGACCTGTGGGGAC
>JAPQNM010001935.1:32500-68895 GCA_029783475.1 Metacarcinus magister | reverse complement strand
AAAAACATGATTTTACTCCTCATTTTCTCGAAAGCTATTAGAGATATTGGAAATATCATTGCAGCATCTGATAGACCTAATTAAAATCTACTACTGTCATTATGAATATTTTCACTATTACTAATAAATACTGAATTTTACTTTTTTTTAAATTACTTTCTTCCTCGTTTTCTCGAAAGCTATTAGAGATATTGGAAATATCATTGCATCATCTGATACACCTAATACAACTCTACAACTGATATTATGAATATTTGTTCTATGGCTAATAATTACGCAGTAAAAAAAAACCGTATTTTTATATAAAAGCATGACTTTCCTCGTCATTTTCTTGAAAGCTATTAGAGATATTGGAAATATAATTGCAGCATCTGATAGACCTAATCAAACTTTAAAACTGATATTATGCATATTTGTTCTATGACTAATAATTACGCAGTAAAATGAAACTTAATATTTATTTAAAAACATGACTTTCCTCCTCATTTTCTTGAAAGCCATTAGAGATATTGGAAATATCATTCCAGCAGCTGATACACCTAATTAAACTTTACAACTGGTATTATGAATATTTTTTCTATGACTAATAATTACGCAGTAAAATGAAACTTAATATTTATATAAAAACATGAATTTCCTCCTCATCTTCTCGAAAGCTATTAGAGATATTGGAAATATTATTGCAGCATCTGATAGACCTAATTAAACTGTAAAACTGCAATTATGAATATTTGTTCTATGACTAATAATTACGCAGTAAAATGAAACTTAATATTTATATAAAAACATGACTTTCCTCCTCATTTTCCCGAAAGCTATTAGAAATATTGGGAATATCATTGCAGCATCTGATAGACCTAATTAAACTGTACAACTGTAATTATGAATATTTGTTTTATGACTAATAATTACGCAGTAAAATGAAACTTAATATTTATATAAAAACATGATTTTACTCCTCATTTTCTCGAAAGCTATTAGAGATATTGGAAATATCATTGCAGCATCTGATAGACCTAATTAAAATCTACTACTGTCATTATGAATATTTTCACTAGTACTAATAAATACTGAATTTTACTTTTTTTCAAATTACTTTCTTCCTCGTTTTCTCGAAAGCTATTAGAGATATTGGAAATATCATTGCATCATCTGATACACCTAATACAACTGTACAACTGATATTATGAATATTTGTTCTATGGCTAATAATTACGCAGTAAAAAAAAACGTATTTTTATATAAAAACATGACTTTCCACGTCATTTTCTTGAAAGCTATTAGAGATATTGGAAATATAATTGCAGCATCTGATAGACCTAATTAAACTGTAAAACTGATTTTATGAATATTTGTTCTATGACTAATAATTACGCAGTAAAATGAAACTTAATATTTATTTAAAAACATGACTTTCCTCCTCATTTTCTTGAAAGCTATTAGAGATATTGGAAATATCATTGCAGCAGCTGATACACCTAATTAAACTGTACAACTGATATTATGAATATTTGTTCTATGACTAATAATTACGCAGTAAAATGAAACTTAATATTTATTTAAAAACATGAATTTCCTCCTCATTTTCTCGAAAGCTATTAGAGATATTGGAAATATCATTGCAGCATCTGATACACCTAATTAAACTGTACAACTGTCATTATGAATATTTGTTCTATGACTAACAATTACGCAGTAAAATTAAACTTAATATTTATTTAAAAACATGACTTTCCTCCTCATTTTCTCGAAAGCTATTAGAGATATTGGAAATATCATTACAGCATCTGATACATCTAATTAAACTGTACAACTGTCATTATGAATATTTGTTCTATGACTAATAATTACTCAGTAAAATGAAACTTAATATTTTTATATAAACATAACTTTTCTCCTCATTTCCTCGAAAGCTATTAGAGATATTTGAAATATCATTGCAGCATCTGATACACCTAATTAAACTGTACAACTGTCATTATTAATATTTGTTCTATGACTAATAATTACGCAGTAAAATAAAACTTAATATTTATATAAAAACATGAATTTCCTCCTCATTTTCTCGAAAGCTATTAGAGATATTGGAAATATCATTGCAGCATCTGATAGACCTAATTAAACTGTACAACTGAAATTATGAATATTTGTTCTATGACTAATAATTACGCAGTAAAATGAAACTTAATATTTATATAAAAACATGACTTTCCTCCTCATTTTCGCGAAAGCTATTAGAAATATTGGGAATATCATTGCAGCATCTGATACACCTAATAAAACTGTACAACTGTGTGTGTGTGTAAACAAAACAACAAGCTGCTATGGGGGTGGTGAGGTGGGTGGTGTATCATACGTCTGGCAACGCGCTTCCTTCGTATCATGGCTTTGAAATCGTTTTGTATTCAACTTCAATGCTGTATAACTTATGTAACTTAAGACTAAACGATGTGTTGATGCTACTGTTCAAATCGGATAAACCAGGAGAAATTTACTATCCTAAGCATATTATTCAATGTATAGATTGAAAAATCACAAATTATTAGATCACAGGCGATATAAGAAACTTTTTGCATTATCACGGTGAATGGGTTAAGGGCGCTCGTCTTTTGGAGCACCGTAATGGAATGCAAGAAGGGTAAGGATGCTGAAACTATTAGTTAGGTAGTAAGTGAGTGAGTAAGTAAGTAGGTAGTTAGGTTAGTAGGTATGTAGATAGGTAGGTAGGTATGGTCTGTAAAAGTGGCTCTCGGGATCATGTTTAAGGTCTTCTGTGGCTTTAGGAAAGAAACCAAATGATGTAGATATGTGGATCTCTTATATTATGTATGTATGTGTGTGTGTGTGTGTGTGTGTGTGTGTGTGTGTGTGTGTGTGTGTGTGTGTGTGTGTGTGTGTGTGTGTGTGTGTGTGTGTGTGTGATGACTTACTTATTTTGCTTGTGTGTGTGTGTGTGAGAGGGTGGGTGGGTGAGAGGGGGATAAGGGAAGGGGACGTTACACAAAGTCAACAGCGGAAGAGGAAAAAATATTATCATCCGAAATGAGCGGTGAGGAGAGGGAATGGGGAGGGATGAATGCAGGTGGTGGTGGTGGTGGTGGTGGTGGTGGTGGTGGTGGTGGTGGTGGTGGTGGTGGTGGTGGTGGTGGTGATAGTGGTGGTGAACTGAAGTGCCGCCGGACATGCGTGCACAGTAATGCCACTGTGACGTTCAGGTAATGTCATGTTGTTCTGAAGGCCACACCTGGGGACTCAGTGTGTCACTATAGCCTGCAGCAACCTCACTCCCGAAGCTCACTACTACACAACGACTGGAAACCGTTTGATTTATGTTAAGTATGTATAAGTCAGTAGTAGTAGTAGTAGTAGTAGTAGTAGTAGTAGTAGTAGTAGTAGTAGTAGTTGTAGTGTGAATAAAGGTCAATAATTACACATCACAACGCGAAGGAAAAGAAAATAATAAATAACATAGCAACCTACACAGTCATCTCCCTCAACTCCCTCTGCCACTTGTTATTTATCTATAAAAATTATATATAAAAATTCACCTCCACCTCAGGCTATCGAGCCTTGCCATCACCACAACCTTGACCTCGGGGTGGACACAATGAGAGGTGCAAGTATGGCATTGTTGAGAGGCCAGCGTGCGGAGGGCGGGAGGTGGAAGCAGCATCGCCTCGGGAACACCACTGCGTACCTGTTGTTGTGACAGCCCGCACGGACAACAGGTAATGTGGCGCTGCTGCTGCACTCTCATAGTGAACATTCGCGTTGTCTATCCGTCATTTTCCCTGGTGGCTGCGAGGCGGGGCGCTGCAAGCCTCTCCCCGTCAAGGCCACCGCCCACTCCCGCCCTCAGTTACATACCGGGGTTCTCTTTGCTTACTTTATGGATCACAATCCCTCATACACTGTTACTGGACTTTCCCGCTACAATATGGGAGGTAACTTGATTATGATACAAAATATGCATGTATACGTGGCAGCCATTACTGTAAATTAGTACTGGGATTACATACGTGACACCAACACCTATAGGGTATAACTTGCATCATTACGTTGTCTATTTCCAATGATTAAGCGCCATACAAATATGGAGGCTGCGAGGGTGAGGGTGAAGTTTCATCATTAAGTCCATTGTTCCTTTACCGCTTGACCAGAGAGAGAAACGCAACGCCTAGTTCGGCAAGGTCCCGTCAGATGGAGAAATCAGGACGAGACTCTTCATTTTCACTTTTTATATGAGGTGGTGGGGACATATTTCACGGTGACTCGAAGCTTCATGTATTTGTTACAGTGCTGGACCACAACAGAACACAAATCATCCAGCCAATATCCTGAACCTGTTTGACGTATAGTGACAGTCATGGTGTGTGTGGGCGAGCCTTGCGTCACTGCAGGCTGACAGCCGGCCGGGCCTCAACATTCTCTTGATGGTACTGAATCTGTATTTTCTCTCCCACTAACAGCATCAATAAACAAATGCTCAGTAATAGAAAATAATATTATCATCATCATCATTGTTATTATTGCAGACATGACCAATCCACTGCAAAGCAAAAGCCTCTCGCAAATGGACAAGATCACGCACTCTATTAAAAAAGATGAAGGAATGAAAACTCACGCCCATCAGACACTTTCCAATAGTAATCAACATCAAAAGGGAGGGAACATTCCAGCCCCGCCCCCGCCCCGCCCCTGCCCCTGCCCCTGGGAACCTGCACATCTGGGATAAGCACACATGCAACACCACTCTTCCCCTTCGTTCAAAACTGGTGTTCCGGGCAAGCACAGCATCACACGCTGCCATGAACGATGAGAATCACAATATTGACTTTAAAAAAATGTATATAAAACCAGAACCCGAAGGACAGACATACGAAAAGGAATGAAAATAACCACTTCTATTGCACAATATTATATGCCAGTCTTTGTATATATAAAAATTAAGTTTAAGGTAAAGCTGAGGGTACACACAAAAAGGTGCATAGCCTCAGTGCACACCTCCGTTGCCTTAACCCTTGAACACACGAAAGGCTATCCATTCCTACCATGTAATGACAGATCAATGCAATGCCCAAGTTACCGCAGCTGTCTTATCTACGAGTTACTTCAAGATCCTGTTTACCGGTCAATCCAGGGAGGGTAACATAAACGTGAAATGGCTGAGTGTAAGTTTCTAGCAAAGACCGGGATTCGAACCAGAGCCAGTTTGAGCAGAAGGGTTACCGGGAGAATAGTCATCCATTGTACCACCGCGACACATGTTCTTTAAGCTGTTGAGTATAACGAGGGAAATATAAAAGTGAATAAAAATGTATAACTACTACTACTACTTTTACTACTACTACTACAACTACAATGATAATAATAACCAACACAACACAAATACATAATATTCATTCCGTCCAGCCTCACCGTCTGATACTCATGCGTTGCAGCGGTGATGTGTTGCACGAGGATATTAAAAAATCCTATCATCGCTAACCACCTAAAATATATTACCAGGAATGAGTGCATGCAAAAACACAACTCGACGCCCAAACTGTGCTGCCTCGCGTTATACAGAACACAACGCCGTTCACCCGTACACTCTTTGAACTTCGAAATCAAGACTTTTACATCGAAAAAACATATAATCGTGATGAGTAATGCCGCGAAGAGATAGGTCAACCTGATCACCTATCTACTAAGTTAACGAAGAGCACGGCCGATCCACCTGACCTACACGACAGGATGTGAAACGACCACCTGCCAACCCGCCCGCCCGCCCGCCCACCTGTGCCTTCCGCCCCTCCATATGGACCCGCCACACTGCTGCTTCACGAGCCTAGATATTGAAATACAATATTCACAGTCGCTGAACTCAGGAAATTTACACCGTGAATATTTTATGATCTGCATTGAGGAGCAATATCGCGTTTCCTCGCTCCAAGATTTTACTTGATATCACCGACGTGGGTCAATTGGCCTCAGAGTTTCTAGGCTGCCTCCCCCCCCTCGCCCCCTGTCATGGCCGCCGTGTATAGAAGTCGCAGTAAATGTCCAGATCATGAAAAACACGAACAATGTCAGGATCTTTACGAAACCCAGCCTGACCGAATTGTGAAAGATCAAGTTGAAAAGTCTTTATAAATGTAGTATTTATTTATCACTACATTTTGAACTTGAATAGATTTTTCCTTTTTTTCCCTTTTTATTTAACAAGTGGTAGTGTTGCACAAGACAGGTTTTGAGGGAGGAGGAGGGAGAGGGAGGTGCCGTGTCGCCTCGTACCATCGCGGTTTAGGCTGGACTCCTCAGGCAATTTTGAAGGAAAACCTCAAGCCTGCTTCGCCCCCGCCGCCCCCTTCTTAAGGTGGCGCAACACCCATCGTTCATGCCGCCGCAAGTCACGAGCATGGTGGGGGTGGTGGGGGTGAACAAAAGAGGAGGCGAGGAGGGGAGGAGACAGGTTAACTCCGAGTAGTTCGTCTCACCTTCAACTTACTCGTATGTCAAAGGGCACCTGCTTTCATTCACACACACACACACACACACACACACACACACACACACACACACACACGTGATGAAATACACACACATTCGTAGTACATTTACGTCAAAAACAATTGCAAAATAAAAATAAAATAGTCTGCACATTACCTAATACAAAACCAACTCGAGTCAGTAACATAACGATGACAGGACACACAACACTAACACCAAACAGGCTAGTACTACAGAGCGACACCGAAGGATCATTAGCACCACAGACTTACACCAACACCTCGGGGATCCCAACAACAACACAGGTAAGGAATTCATTTGGCTTAAGGGATAACGTGGTGAGGACTGCATGGAAAACCCTCTCCTATACCTGCAGGTGGTGGTGAGCGGAGCCAGTCACCACCACCCACTTGCACGCCCTTCCCGTGACCTTGACGAGTTCAGGCATGAGTATCGCTGCTCAGGGAATAAAATAAATAAAACTCCATGCGGGAGAATATATTAAAGGAAGAGAACGTCTTCTTACTCAACTTGGGATTTCAGAGTGAAGGGAAAAAAAATACTTGTGGTAAGATAATGTAATGCTTTAACATGAAAATAACTGTGTAAAAAGCATGAATAACGAAGTGTTTATGAAGCTGTTGTGTTTGGTCCCCCTCGAGGAGCATACATAAGCACACACACACACACACACACACACACACACACACACACACACACACACACACGAAGACGACAAACCGGCTCTCTATACGTGTAAGATGCAGGTCAGGACACAGGAATGCGAGAAAAACAACAATGATGATGAAAATAGAAACCAACAATAAATTAAAGCAAATTACACCCACCAAGAGATCTAGGGCGGGGTTCAGGTCGGGGAAGGGAGGTAGCATCACCAAGGAACACTTAAAACTTGGTCTTGATACTACGTGTGATAGTGTCTCTCCCTTCGCCCTGCCTTGGAACTACGCATTTAGTGGTGCGTTGGGTGGTAGGTACTGTGCCGGCCGCCCGCTGCTCGCTCCCATAACTCTTTTGCAACCGAACGAAGACGGTATGCGTGTCCAACCTGAATTCAAGGACATCCTGGTATCTCTCTCTCTTTCTCTCTCCCATTTTTTTTTTTGTTGTTGTTGCTCTAGTAATGTGTATCTTTTAAATAGTTTTTGTGTGTTCGTAATGCACGGTTTAATTGTAACGTGGTAGTGGTCTGTTTGTTTGTTTGTTTGTTTGTGCAGTGTGTGTATCTTGTTTCACTTTGATGTTGTTGTTGTTTCAAGTCAATTAACGGCCAGATGAAAAGTTTGGGTGTGATGATGTGACAAAGTAGCTTGAGGGAAGGGTGGAGGTGGTGTATACCTATTACTATTGTACTACTACTATTATTATTATTATTACAACTGCGTACTCTCTCTCTCTCTCTCTCTCTCTCTCTCTCTCTCTCTCTCTCTCTCTCTCTCTCTCTCTCTCTCTCTCTCTCTCTCTCTCTCTCTCTCTTCCTTGACCTTCACTCGACACACCACACCTTACTATTATAATACGTATACTCTCTCGGGCCTGGTACGAGCTGCTGTTCTCACAATCGTCTCACACCCTGCACTGACTTCCTTCTTAGGGTGCTAATGGCTGATTGGCTTTGTCATGGCGGGGCGCATATATCCGAAATCTACATCACATTTTCATCCGCCCCGCCCTCACCAATGACGTAGGCGTGACTCTGCCTTGTGATTGGCTGGCTACGCTCGCTGCTCTTGGCGGGGCATATGACGCAGATACATATAAAGTAATGATACCTATGTTCTGTATTACACATGAGCAGACTTCTAATAATACTCATGGCTATTAAACTATCATTAAACATTTTGTTCACCTCAGCTACATGTATAGTTTTGTATTTAGTAATGATAGGGTAAAGAGTAATACTGGATATGCTATACACTAAACACTAACAAGTCAGATGCAAAAATAATAGATTGGTAGCGTGTTTCTCTCGTTTATAGGAAGGTATAGACAGTGAACCTCATCCTTCCACACTCGTTACTCAAACCCTTGTCGATGGCTGCAAACTCCATTTCACTCCCTGTATTGCTTGTAAATTCTCTCCACTCCACCCCCCACAGGCATACACACACACACACACGTTTTTGTCAGATTTCAATATTTTTATTCACATGGTTTCGAAATAGCCAGTTATTACTTTTACAATAAATATCCAGGTTCTGTCATTTTTTCGCATGTGTCAACCGGTTTCAAGATAAATCGAAAGAGTCAGTCGCAGCAAAACACACAACAGCAGCAGCAGCAGGTGGAGGAGGAGGAGGAGGAGGAGGAGGAGGAGGAGGAGGACTAGACTGTCATGCACTATTCATATTTATAAGTCAGCCAATTATAAGATGCCCGGAGAACGACGCCTCATCCATATGGAAAAAAATATATATAAAAATGAGATATTTATAATAGTGAATACATAAAAACATTACGTGTTGAGTTGTTAATAGAGGGACCCTTTCCTCCTCCTCCTCCTCCTCCTCCTCCTCCTCCTTCATGCAGCAGTACCACCACCACCACCACCACCAGCGTCCCTCACCTCGAGTCTCCAGTGTAAGTTAATCTAATTCTGTGACAGCACAAAGGGAGGCAGGCAGCAGCTCACACGCAGGAAGGTATCGTGACCTTCCCCGCTGGGTCACCTATCGATACTTCTTGTTAATGTGACACTCATACGCGCCACGCAGCCAACACCAGTTAAAAGTTGAATTTAAGATAATTATTTTAAAACTTTTTTTCCTGAAGCCAAAGTAATAAATTATGCAATCGGTGACGAATCATTTATCTTTAATATCTAAAGACTGACAGCGTGTGCATTTTTTACTCTTTATTATCATCATTATTATCACTATTATTATTGTTGTTATCAATATTATCATTATTAGTGTAGAGCACCGATTCATTAAATATGCTGTAACTGAATCATTATTATTCTAGTGACGAGTGTTTGTTATTGCTTTGGTGCAAGAGTCAGTAATGAACACACTTAGCGACACGGTAAATGTCTTCCAACAATGTTACAAGCATCACCATTCCAGGAACCACTGGCAATTTTCTTTATGGTATGTTATGTCTCGTTCAAGTCCTTTATCCTGCTTCTCTTTCCTCCTCCTACCAGCCTATCACATCCTCCCTAGTATCACTTTACTTGCCTGTCCTCGTTATTACCACACAGGCAACGTAATAACTTTGACCTTGAAAACATGGATAGACAAACACAAATCGTTCTTCACCTTCAAACACATGATATTTTAAGGTGATTCATCTTCAAGGTGGACTTTTGTTTCCTTGAACGAAAACAAGAAGAAAAAAAAAAAGAAGGGAAAAAAATTCAGCCATTACTTCGTGTTGAAAAAGATTTCCTACTCCTACTGTTCCTGGAAAGAGAAACCTTCGTCTTATGCAACTTCCTGAAGCACTGGAAGCGACCTCCTCCCGGGCAGCCTGGCTAGAGGTGGTGGGGCTGCTGCTATCTCCCATGAAAACAAATCTTGAAGGACGAGTGACGTGCACCTTTCTCCCTCCCCTTCCACCTATCCAAGAGCTTCAGGTGTGGACCCAAAACACGCAAAGCCGTACCACTACCAACACCTACAGTCACGACCTGACGCGTACAACCTCGCTCTGTACCTACACGTGGAGTCCAGTCAATACATACCTACACACATCCCCTTCTTCCCCCTTCCCTTCCTACCCTGGTACCCTCACACCTAGTCATTGAAGTACCTACCCGGCACGGCATTAGCTACATCTACACGCACGCACACGCACGCACACCAGCACCCAAACACACTCCAGCACGTCATACCAAAAGGGGAGTGTAAATGTTCAACTCAAACACAGGCCTCGGTACTTTGAATTCAATTACGTGATTACTAGATGAAAATACGTGCGTCCAAATGAATTGAGTAGCGGTGCGGGTGCGGGTGGTTGCCATTCGTTACGTAATAGTGATGGGGAGTTAGTACACTTTTTTGACTTCTTTTTCAAACCCACATTAACTCATGCATCCAAAATAGTACGATAGGGGTCTCTCTCTCTCTCTCTCTCTCTCTCTCTCTCTCTCTCTCTCTCTCTCTCTCTCTCTCTCTCTCTCTCTCTCTCTCTCTCTCTCTCTCTCTTTCTCTGTCTCCAGGCGTGGGTCACCCTGACACGTGACCAGGAACCACCATCTCACCCAACGCAATCAAATAAATACATGCAACAAAAGAGGAAAATAACCACTTCCTTTATTCGTGTTGTCGGTCAATTTTCCCCAACACTAAGACGCTATTTTCGGTAATGGCTTCAAGGAAAACCATCATCAAGTAAGTACGAGACCTCGATTTCTCAAGCAGCCGTCCATTATTTATGGAAAAATCATGTAAGAAAATAAATCTTTGGTCTCTTCAGCAACAGGATCCGGTACGTATGTATTCATTTACTTTCCAGCGATGAGCTTCTGGGAATCATGAGAGGCTTGTGGAAATTTCAAGGCCATGAAAGTGTTGGAACAGTGTGTAGTGAAGGGCTGACGTAGCAAAACCTGGTGACCTGTGGCAGGATGTTCTCACAATCATAAGCCAAAAGAGTTTTGTGGCCCCGAAAAGAAGCATCAAATCATGTCTCAGACTAAACATTATTCTCTCTTGCTGACAGAGAAAAAGAAGAAGAGGAAGAAAGACACCCACTTCACGAGGCGATGAGGTGGATGAGGTTCTTGTTTGCGATGTAACATACTAACCACCAACAGACAGACATACATAGACAGGTTATAGAAGACACTGAGGCCCAGATGTCGGTAATTGATGTGGCGAAAGGAGACTGAGGTGAGGCACAGACGGTGGATTGCGCTCTCTCTCTCTCTCTCTCTCTCTCTCTCTCTCTCTCTCTCTCTCTCTCTCCACCACTACTATCCGGAAACCCTTCACCGTGGAGGCTGCTGTGGTTTCGGTGCACAAAAGTGACCACCGTGAGGCCCCCCAGCGGCCATGGCTCACCATTAAAGGAGCAAGTGATGAAAGCAAAAGCCAACAAGCACCAAGGATGTTTTCTTTACCAGTACGGGCACCAAAGAGGAAGGTTCTCCCATCTTCCTATTACGATTTCCTGGTAGTGAACGTGTATATAAAAGTCGACTGGTGGCCAGCACAGATGGGAACGTTCCTATAAATTATTACTACGTTCTGATATATGATTGGAACGTAAACTTTAAGAATATATCAATGTCTCTATTCATTACAATGTTTAGCAGCATCCAGTACAACATGTATTGATCTTCCTCTTCCCTCAAACCGAGACCCACGAGGAAGTGCATTAGTTAACCCTATTTTCTCAGATCCAGTGACCTCGCCGCTCGTGACAACAGGATCAACACACGGAACTCCTACTCGTCGGCAGCGTTGGGAGGTGGGAGGTGGGAGGTGCCCTTGTGGCCCGCCGGCAGGAAAAAGGATGCAAAGGAACAGTTAGCGATACAGCTGCTGCTTCCCGTGGGAAACTAAAACTCACTGGGAAAATCTGTTACCGAATGTTCGTGAGCGTGTATAATAATTATTCATCTGACGCTTTTTTTGTGTTTCTCTTATTCCTTGGTTTGTTTAAGGTATATCCGATACACACACACACTCTCTCTCTCTCTCTCTCTCTCTCTCTCTCTCTCTCTCTCTCTCTCTCCTCTCTCTCTCTCTCTCTCTCTCTCTCTCTCTCTCTCTCTCTCTCTCTCTCTCGTTAGCTCAAATAAAACACCCGCTAACGCTACCTTTTCATCAATTAATCCTTCTTTGATGAAAAATCGGAATAGTTTTATTGCATATTCGTCCATGCACGTGTGCTTGCCTGTGTGTGTGTGTGTGTGTGTGTGTGTGTGTGTGTGTGTGTGTGTGTGTGTGTGTGTGTGTGTGTGTGTGTGTGTGTGTGTGTGTGTGTGTAACCCAACACTCCATTCGAGTAGTAAGATAGTTCGAGTCAAAATTAAGTAACATTTCTTACGACCTGATGTGGCTTGTCTGTTCCCCTCCCACCCCATTCTCTTCCTCAACTCCCCTTCTCCCCTTGGCCTCCCATCTCCAGCCCTTCCTTACCCTACCCAACCCTACCCTTCCCCTACTGGGCGGCACTGAGGGTCACTCGAGCCATGACTGGGCGGGCTGCAGGTATCTCGCTCACCTTGACGCTTGCACGACCTCCCGCCCGGCAACCCACTCCACCACAGGGCACTGAGGGTACGGCAGGTGGCTCACAGGCTGACTATTACTATTACTACTAATAATAATAATAACAATAATAATAATAACAATAATAATAATGATAATAATAATATTAATAATAATAATAATAATAATAGTAATAACAAAACCACCAATACCACAAAACGGAGCTGGGACCTGATTGACTGATGCATCCCTAGAGAAAGCAAGGCAAAGCAAGGTTGCCTAATCACTGCTATGGATATACACTGTGCTTATACTTAACACTAAGCATACATTACTAAGTATTTATATCCTCTCCTACAAATAAAAATAGCCGTTGATTACACCTTATTTCTCACTTTCCTAAAAAATTCCATGTTAGTTTTTTCGATAATATACGGTATCGCTTCTTTTTCCGGCCAGTTTCGGCATGAGTGATTGATGGGCGGATGGGGAGGAGCCTTCTACTGTACTATAATTCATCTAATACTAGTTAGTAGTTAGTGTAGAATTGCAAAATCAAACAGGCAAACCAGGACGTGAAAAGGCTAGTTGTTGTTTTGTACTTTTACTACTACTACTACTACTACTATTACTACTACTACTACTACTACTACTACTACTACTACTACTACTACTACTACTTCAGCCCTGCCACGCACCCTAGAGTATAGAGTACGGAAGTAGGCTTAACACGCCCCTGAGCTAAAGTCACGAGCGTGTATGAGCAACAGACTGTCTTCGTGGATGGCTAGGAGAGGGCGTGAAGGGAATACATAATGACTGGCAAATAGAAGTGAATGAAGGAAACGCGTGACGGGAACACGTTATCAAGGGGGAGTTAGTGAAGGAAACAAGCAGGCAGGCAGGCAGGCAGGCAGACAGGCAACCCTTAGTGAACAGGAAAGATCACATGGAAACTAGAGAGCATGAAGGGAAACACGTGATGCTGTGCACAATACTAATACTAATGCAGAGGCGATATGGAAACCTGGACATCAAGGTCAGTCAGACGAACCACAAACACACACACACACACAAAAGAGAAAAGAAAGAAAAACATCTATTGGGAAATGCTACTGGAAATCCCTTTTTTTTTTTTTTTTTTTTATTATGTCGAGGTGGGAAATAAGGGAGGGAAGGGAAGGGATGGGAAGGGCAGGGCAGTGTTGAGGAGGGATATGGGAGGGAGGGAGGGAGGGAAGCAGGGAGAGAAAGAGAGGAGGGAGAGAGAGGCAGGGAGGGAAGAAGGAAAAGAAGGAGGGAGGGAGGGAGGAAAGGAAGGTAAGCAGATACAGGGAAAGGGTTATGGTGTTTCTACTGGGAAGTGTGGTAGAGGGAGGGAGGGAGGGAAGGGTATAGGGGGGAGGTAGGGAAGGGTAGAGGGAGGTAGGGGTGAAGGGAGGTAAGGACAAGGAAGGCGTGGAGGAAAATTCTACAGGGCAGGAATGGAGAGAGGGAGGAAGGCGAGGGAGGGAGGAAGGCGAGGGAGGGACGGATGAGAGAGGGGAGAGGGAGGGTGTCAAAGGTATACTATATTATCTGGGATGCAGGGATGGAGGAGGGATGGAGGGAGATAGGGAGGCAGGAAGGGAGATAGGGAGGGAGGGAGGGAAGGAGGGAAGGAGGGAAGGAGGGAAGGAGGGAGGGAGGGAGGGAGGGAAGGAGGGAAGGAGGGAGGGAGGGAGGGAGGGAGGGAGGGAGGGAGGGAGGGAGGGAAGGAGGGAGGGAGAGAAGGGAGGTGTTTTGTGTGCAAGGAAGGGCGTATTAGCTTTGCCAGGCCAGGACAGGTTAAGGAGAGGGAGGGATTATAGGGTACGAAGGGGATGCAATGAGAGAGAGAGAGAGAGAGAGAGAGAGAGAGAGAGAGAGAGAGAGAGAGAGAGAGAGAGAGAGAGAGAGAGAGAGAGAGCAGACAAGCCATCCACTGTCTACTACGTTGTTACCATTGAAGCTTCAAATTATATACAAAACGTCTTAACCCTGTTCGAGTTTCTAGGGAAGGAGGAGGAGGAGGAGGAGGAGGAGGAGGAGGAGGAGGAGGAGAGAAGAAGAGAAAAAGCCAAGGCCAGAAAATAATAATAACAGAAAAATAAGGAATGATAATAACAACGTCATAACCACTGCACTGAGATAGAAAAAAAAAGGGAGGAAAGAAATAACTAATGAGAGAAAAAAATAAGGAATGATAACAACAAGGTTTCCACATGAAGGAACACTGTATAATTCACTCAAAATTAGACCTAACAAGAGTGTACAGTACGTGACAGTGAAGCTTCATTACATCATTAATACCTTGTCTTCATTCAATTAGCACACCGCAAGCATTCCTCACAGCATGAAAAATTACTATGGTTATACCCACATTATTTATTTATTTATTTATTTATTTATTTTTTTTTTTTACTTTCTTACCTTCCATCCTACACGTGGAAGGGAAGGGAGGGGAGAAAAAAATAGGATATAATTAAGTTTGATATTTAGTTCTCCTTCACAATACCCTTCCCTCTAGCAGCGCTCCAGATCAAAGGGAAAGGGAAAAAATATATATGTGTTTATTAAAGAAAAGAAAGAAAGAGGGGGAAACTAGAATTTGTATATGATGAAAAAAAAATGTAATTAAAAAAAAAAAAAAAAACGAGAGAAAGTTGTCAATTTGAGACGCAACAAATAAGTGCCTCACAACATTTATTTTTTGTTTATACATATATATTTTTTTTTTTCTCTCAGGACAGCAGCCGCAAAAAAAAAATAAATAAATAAATAAATAAAAAATAAAAATCCATTCGCGTATGAAAAAATAAAGTCAAGCAAAAGTCCATCAACAACAGTAGTAGAAGTCGAGGTTTTACAGATTGACGTACGACGAGGACTGAATACACAGAAAAAAAAAGAGAAAAAAAAAAACCTATCATTTATACTACAGAGACTCGGAGGGTGGGGAGGGAGGGGGGGGTGTGGCGGTGAGTGAGTACAGACAGACAGTGGCGGTGAAGTGGTGTCTACATGCTAGTATAGTAGTAGTAGTAGTAGTCTCGACCCTTCACTGGCATTCCTCATATCACTGTGGGTCAGAGTTATGCCTTTGCGTGTCACCCACCAACTACAACTTTCATTCCGTGACGTCCTGTTAAGAGAAGACCCTTGGGTGAACAGCCTTTGCGAGAGTATCATTAAAAATATAACACCTCACTTACTACACTTTACTTTACTTTACTTTCTTTTACTTTACTTTACTCTGCGACGCGTGAGCCTTCAAAGCTATCAACGTGTGTACTCTAGCGAAGCGAAAGTGTAGGTGCATCATCATTATCAGTAGTAGTAGTAGTAGTAGTAGTAGTAGTAGTAGTAGTAGTAGTAGTAGTAGTAGTAGTAGTAGTAGTAGTAGTAGTAGTTGTTGTTGTTATATTAGTATTCAAACATCATTATCAAACGCAAACATGACAAAATAAAGGAGAACACTTTCCAGAAACACAAACAAGAGCAGAATCAACACACTAAACTCTGACGTAACTGTGCGAAACGTGTATCTCCCGCCACGGAAACAAGCTTCCTTGAACTGTGTACACGGGCACGGCAAGGTGACCGCAGAGAGGCGTAGTCCTGTGACGGCGAGGGAGGGAAGGATGGAGGAGGAGGGAAGGGAGAGGGTGTGAGGAGAGGGCGGGTACAAGCATGCAAGGTTGAAGTAGACATGCAAGGCAGGGATAGAGGGTGGAGGGAGGAGGGAGGCAACATGAGTTTAAGAATTAGTGATTACACAACGACGCCCTTAAGAAGCCTCGAACATAGTGTAAAAAAAGTAAGACAAGGAAAACAAATGATAATGATAAATCGCATACCAAGCAGTTCTCTTGAGTTGGTATTAAGTGTTACCAGCTGACACGCGATACTGCCTCAAGCCTGTTAGTGTTGAATGCTGTGGTGGTGGAGTCCTGGCCGTTTCCTAGAACAAGGGAATAACCAAGGACAGCCATCTCGTTGTTTAAAGCTTCCTTGCCTTCACCTTGCAAGGCTTACTAAACACACGCAAGTAATCGAAGCTTCATGATATATCCACTTGTCCGCCGACTTGTTTGATATTGTCATCATTACATCGTGTTTTTCGTTTAGTACATTCCTGTGACTCACCAATGATTTCTTTCTTATGCCATGACACATTCACCAGATCTTGTTATGAAAAGAAAGAATAAAAAAAAATAATAATGAAGTTTGGCCTTAAGAAAACGTGTCATAGCATAACCAACACGTGATATCAACCCAATAAACATTCCATAACAATTCAAAAACAGAGGAAAGAAAGCACCCATGTTTTGAGTGACAATACTGCACCAGCAACAAAATTACATCCGTTCTAAAAGGCGCAGTGGTGACAGCCGTGCCAGGCGCCGCGCGGGCAAGGCGTCTCCCAGTCATAACACAGAGGACGGACGTGCCGCCAAGCCTCCTCCTCCGCCGCCGGTAATCAGTCTGATCCACCGAGCTGTTTGTTGCTCGTCACAAGGCTCAGTGGAGGCTCCTGAGGGATTTACAAGCAAGTGGGGGGGAAGGAGGGGCAAGGAGGGAGGGAGGGGGTAGGAAACTCCACCACTTACACTTCTCTCTCCCTCTCTCTCTCCATCTTCGTCACGTGACCCTTCGAGTTCAAGTTGTACGTGAAATGTTGTTAAGACCTTCCCGAGCTTCCCCCATTCAATTTCACAGGTCCGTGCTCCCTGCTCACATTATACGGCTGTGATTTTATGCTTTTTATTCGTCTCTCTCTCTCTCTCTCTCTCTCTCTCTCTCTCTCTCTCTCACCTCTCCTCTCTCTCTCCTCTCTCTCTCTCTCTCTCTCTCTCTCTCTCTCTCTCTCTCTCAACTTCTCTGAAAGCTTAACTAGCGAAATTCAGTTAAGTTTAGCCTGAAGGAGGAAAAAGAATGAGAAGCACGCAAGATGACCCTTAGGTTATGATAAAAATTGTGTGTGTGTGTGTGTGTGTGTGTGTGTGTGTGTGTGTGTGTGTGTGTGTGTGTGTGTGTGTGTGTGTGTGTGTGTGTGTGTGTGTGTGTGTGTGTGTGTGTGTGTGTTGTCATTCCTCTGTTCAACTGTTTCTGTGCTTGGTTGCTTCTTCCTTCTCATCGCCTGTCTGTTATGTTGTGTTTCCTCCGCTAGTCTCTGTGTCGTTCTGTCTGTTTGTCTATCTGTTTGTCCACCTTCTTTGTTTGGCTTGGTCTGACTTCCCCCTCCAGCCCGTTAATTAGCACACAGGTACAGTGCATACAGTATATACATACATACATACATACATACATACATACATACATACAGGTCGGTTTCTATCTAACAACACAAACTCTACAATGACATATCAACATTTTTTTAAGTATATTTTCTGTAGTTTTTTAAATAACTATCATTAGACTTAGTTGTCATTTCAGCTGACTAAATTTTTACCTACATACGTTTTGTCAGTATATACTTGTAATACGAAAGCTACATACCAAACGTTCACAAGACACATTAAATTAACTAACCAATTAAATCACCTTTAGTCAATCAATATCTTGCAGTACGAACCCAACTTACGATTAACTCAATTTCTTACAGTTAACTTTCGCTAATGCACCTTCATTTTACTTAAGTTTCTCCCTAATCACTGCATCTAACTTACGAGTGATTAAACTTTATGTAGCTGCTTCTCCTTGTGGCTATATATTAAGGGTTACTTCATTGCTTTCTGCCTCCTTTCCTTCTGTCACCTGCTTGCATGAGGGGCAGGGAAAGGGGAAGGGGAAGGGGAAGGGAAAGAGGAAGGAAAAGAGGAAGGAATGCTAGAGACGCCTTGTTTGTACTACTGATTTACTTTAGTGTCTTAGAAGAAAACCACACAAGTAATATTTCTGCCGCAAGAAAGTATGGAGTGTTATGTATGTAGAGAGAGAAAGAAAAAAAAGGCACAAGTTAGTAGTTTCTCTCTCTCTCTCTCTCTCTCTCTCTCTCTCTCTCTCTCTCTCTCTCTCTCTCTCTCTCTCTCTCTCTCTCTCTCTCTCTCTCTCTCTCTCTCTCTCTCTCTCTCTCTCTCTCTCTTATTCCTCGACCGGAGCCTCCACCAATACAATAATACACAACGCAGAATTCCTTCCTTTCCATTCTTTCTCTACTCCTTTTTCTCTCTCCGCACGATCTGCCTTCTTTACATATTTCCCCGCCGCCTCAGCTCCTCCTCTTCCGTGTTCCGGGTGACTTGGTCCTCGGAGGAATTATTGGGCCCAGATGTCCTCCAACCCTCCCCCTCTCCCTACTCCTACCCCTTCCCCGTGTGTGTGTGTGTGTGTGTGTGTGTGTGTGTGTGTGTGTGTGTGTGTGTGTGTGTGTGTGTGTGTGTGTGTGTGTGTGTGATACGTACACACAGGCGTGGTTGAGAAGCGATTTGGGAGGACAGGAAAAATGAAAATCGTAAAAGGAGTTCACATAAATGGATCTGACCTTGAGACAGGGAAGGTCCTTTACAAAATACTACTCTAGTCACCCACCTGTGTTTGTTGCCTTGGGACCTGATCTTCCTCCTCCTCCTCCTCCTCCTCCTCTGTGCTGTGTCTGACCACAGCACACCACACAGTCACATGCCAGTGCGTCACCAGTCACCCGACACTCACCTGTAACAAAACAAAAGTTCATTTTAATAACTCACGAGTACAAACCCCTTTCTATGCATCCCTGTGTTAAAGTTGCACCTGTGACACATAGTCGCACAGTAATAAAACTTACAGGTCGTGAATGGTGGTGGTAGTCCAATGCATTCGGAATATCTCTACCACTTTCAGATTTTTACCCCAACACAGCGAGGTGAGTTGGGAGTGAGGCGCCGCCCAGCCTCCCTCCAGCCGGATATACACTTTTGAATTCCGCTTCGGCACATGCAAATCTTTGTTTATTTAGCGACGGACAGTTGCCAAACTAACTTCACTCTGTAATCCCCATAACGTGGAAAAAGGCAAATTCCAACGACAAACTATAGCATATTCTTCTCTCCCCCAACACATACACAAACACAGAAAGGGAAAAACAAAACAGCAACACTGAACAAGGACCCTAAGCGAGTCTACACTGCCACTGGCTACTCGGGAATGGGAATGGGAATGAGAACACAGGAAACACTGATAATATCTTTCCTGCAGCACTCAACACGACTCCAGGCCAATGGCGGCGTCACTACCGGTTAAATTCCCTATTTATTGTCTTATCGGCGACGATGCACCGCTGCTGGAATTTCATTTACGCGTTACTGTGGCAGGATGCGGCTGGCGGGGACAACGGCGGGGACACGGAGCAGGGAAAGGGAAGGTGGTGATGGTGGTGTTGGTGGTGGTGGTGTTAACGGCAACAGTGTACGAGAACACGGAAACACCACGCTCACAGCCTCCATAAAAGTGTTACAATCTCTTCATGCATCACCACTCCATGCCTCAGTTGGCAATATTGATTAAGTTTCCCCGAGGTCACATCCAGGGAAGGCCAGCATCCACCACGCTGTTTGTTTGATTTCACTGTGTATTCTCGCGGCTATTCAGAGCCGTGATTTCCTTATCGCAAGCCAACCGTGTGTTACCTGATGCTCCTTATCTCTCATTGTATTAATTACCTGATCTAAACAACCCTAGTGACTCGTTCCTTGTTATTCTGATGTTATATTATGACGAATGGGTAGAAAACATATATTTCGATAATGTTATGTTAAGTTTTGATGCTACGTTTAGGATAATTATGGCATGTGTATCAGATTATTAAGCCGTAATCACCTGTAATATCATACCTACTCTGTGTTAACAAATTGAGTTTAAATTCAGTTGAGTTCATTAGTTCCTGAGCTCGGGTACACCAAAGGGAACTCGAAAGGATGTTCCAGATACGTTGTCATGGTAATGTATAATGTTAAGCCTTAGAGTGAGGTCAGTAGCAGTACTTCTTTCTCAAAACCTTTACGTAACGCGAGTGTATGTGGTGAACGTTATGAGAATTCATTAGTGTGCACGAGCTGCTTCGCTAATAATTATGATCCATCGTTAATGGTTTAGAAATATACACGAGCTGCCTTCCCAATTAGCCATTGTTAATAGTTCACTGCAATCGAGTAAACTAGTTCAAAGGATTGCCGATAGAGTTCGTTGTTCAGTTCAGAAATATCCTGCCAGAGGGGAGTGCAGTCGCTAAAATTGTTCATTAGCTTGCAGATAGAAGACGACAATTCCATTCTAACAACCTATATCACAAGTAGAGAACAGGAACACCTCTCACGTATCTAATTACCCAGCTGAGAGTTTCTAGCTTTCTACAGGAGATCAATAAATGAATCACCACGTAACATGATGCCATTACACCACGACAGCCGTAGTGATGGGAAGGTAAACAGTAGTAACACAAAGGGTACGCTGCAGCTCACTCCAAGTCCAGAGAGATATACACACAATGGCCAGGTGTTTGGGAGCCACTGGTTTAGGGAGGCAGGTTTAGGCAGGTGTAAGTTAGGACAGACAAAGTTATAACCACTCCGGGCATCACAGCCACGCACAAGTAAGGCCTCCCTCCCTCCCTCCCTTCCTTCACAACATTAGGCTATACGACTGGCTACTCAGCTTTAAATGGCCACGATTAGCGTAAGTTAGAACAATAAGCTTATATTGCCTTTAGTACCCATGACATAAGTAAACACGTTATTGACTTGTTGAAGCTGTACTTTTTGTCCTTTTAACTGTGTATTATTCAGCAGGGAAGGACCACGTACTGTACAATTGTGATCAAGGAGGTGGTGATGGAAAGGTCAGCTAGTTATCGCTTGGTGTTAATTTTCCTGCAATGACTTCACTCCACAGTTTTGTCTTGCCTCTCCCTTAAGACCAGTTACTATTCCTCCGTTTTCTTTCCCCTCAATGGAGACTATACTAAACAGGGAGACATAAATCGAGGTAAAGTTAGTGTTCTCATTAAGATTATGTGAGGCAGGATAGGAGACTCAGCACACGCCGTTACGTAAAGTTTAACTGCATCAGCACTCAAGGGAAGGAAGGAAAGGCTGACACATGAATACTGAATACAACAACAGTAAGCTTAAGAAGAAGAAGACAAGAAGATAATGAAACTAAGACCAAGTAGGCGCTATCTTATTCCATTCTCTCTCTCTCTCTCTCTCTCTCTCTCTCTCTCTCTCTCTCTCTCTCTCTCTCTCTCTCTCTCTCTCTCTCTCTCTTTCTCTCTCTCTCTCTCTCTCTCTCTCTCTCTCTCGTGACAAGACAGCATGATTCAGCACTTCAGAACACAAGGGAAACTTCTGAGCACCAACAGATAACGAGTTGTGTCGAAAATGTAGGAAAAATATAAACTGGAAAATGTCTTCAGTGTACGAAAGATAAAACAGCAAAACAATAATACGAAGTGGAAAAAAGAGGTGGACAAGGAGGAAAATTAATGAAATAATATATATAAAAAAAGAAAAAAACACGAGTGACTGCTTTTCCTCTTGACTGTATGTGTGTTTAAATTTCCTTTACATTTATTTCCACAACCTTACGTGTCTAGCTGATACATATTTCCACTCGGCTTGTTGGCAAAATTTTTCTTACCTCTATCAACCTTTACCAGAGTGTGGTGTACAAAGCCCCACGTACAGTACAGCCTCACCACTACGTACATACAATAACCACTATAAAACACCCACGTACACACATCCACAGTCCTTTAACACCACTGAATCATACTAATACTAGGAACACGTAAAGCATTCAGTGGGAGGTAAATGTTAGGTTTTCGCGTCCTCAGTCATATCAACACCATTACTAATGTCCAGAAGTTGATGCGAGGAGGAAAAACAAACATGGAAACTAACACTTTCTCTCTCTCTCTCTCTCCCTCTCTCTCTCTCAAGAAAGTCAAAGCAAGGAGTGACTGTGCATACGAGAGAGAGAGAGAGAGAGAGAGAGAGAGAGAGAGAGAGAGAGAGAGAGAGAGAGAGAGAGAGAGAGAGAGAGAGAGAGAGAGAGAGGTGATGCAATGCTTTCACACCTTCAAGACATGCACCACCACTTGGAAAACACCAGCTTGGGACTTTTAAAAATGCTGAATAAACACATCGCGTGCTTCTCTCTCTCTCTCACGTGTCTCGAAGAAATCATCACCACTTTTATTTTTATTTAGTGTGTGTAGAAACGGTAACGAACGAACGAACGAACGAACGAACCAGGAAGAAGAAGAAGAAGAAACAAAGAGAAAGGAGAAAAGAGAAAAAGAAAAAATAACGTAATATGGAATAAAAAGCATTTCATCATCACAGACACACAGACACACAGACACACACACACACACACACACACACTACCTCGGTTCCTCCTTTCAATTCAGCTCAAAATATGAAAAAGGTTTAATTTTATGCTAAAGTATTGCATTATGTCACCACTTTCGCTTTTTTTTTTCTCTCCTTTCCTTTCCTTTCCCCTCCCTGCCTCTCTCCCTCTCTCTTAATACTCCCCCAGAGGCTCAGGAGGAAAATCACACCACCTGTCACACGCCATCTGTTGCGACCACCTGTTTCCCTCCGTAGTAAGAGGTGCACGGAGGAGGAAGAGACTGGTTGTGGTGACTCACTCATGAAGCTGAATCACCACTACCACCACTACCACCACCACCACCACCACCACCATCACCACCACCATCATCACCACGAATGACTCACTCCTAACAACGTAGTATAAGACTTACCACGGAGAATACACCCTTTCACCTCTCTCTCTCTCTCTCTCTCTCTCTCTCTCTCTCTCTCTCTCTCTCTCTCTCTCTCTCTCTCTCTCTCTCTCTCTCGACCACGCCTCACTGGCTTAGCTTACCTCGCCACGACACCACATTCCCACCTTCTGCCACACACACACACACACACATGCACATACATAGCCTCGTTCGCCACAACACATTCTTACTTATTTTTTGTAAACCACACACACACACACACACACACACACACACACACACACACACACACACACATCACCCAACCCCACTTCCTGCTCCTTTCACACGAGGCCCCAACACATGATGTTCAACAGGGACTGAACTTCCCGCCTATTCCAGGAGAGAAGAGAGAGGAGAGAGGAGAGAGAGAGAGAGAGAGAGAGAGAGAGAGAGAGAGAGAGAGAGAGAGAGAGAGAAACACAATCACTATCTCTCACTCACCACACTCACTCATGCACCTCACCTTCGAAAAAAAAATATCTTCAGTCTGTGTGTGTATGTGTGTGTGTGTGTGTGTGTGTGTGTGTGTGTGTGTGTGTGTGTGTGTGTGTGTGTGTGTGTGTGTGTGTGTGTGTGACCTCTATCACTGATGCATACATTACTTACAACATAGCTCAAGGAGGGAGGAAGCAACGAAGAAAGAAAAATCACGGACCGAAACAGAGACAGAGAAAGAGCATACTCTCTCTCTCTCTCTCTCTCTCTCTCTCTCTCTCTCTCTCTCTCTCTCTCTCTCTCTCTCTCTCTCTCTCTCTCTCTCTCTCTCTCTCTCTCTCTCTCTCTCTCTCTCTCTCTCTCTCACTTTCTTAGTCAACGTGACCCACTTTTCCTGTTCTTCCCTCAGTTGCTTTGTCCCTCCTTCGCCTCCTCCCTTTTTTCTTTTTTTTATCTCCTCCTCCTCCTCCTTCTTCCTCTCTCTTCTCTTTCTCCACCCCTCATTATCTTCCTTATCTCCTTATCGCGTCACCCATACATCATGCAAAGTTATGTCTTCTATCATCTCATGTCTGTGTCCTTCCCTTCTTTCTTCCTTCTTGCTCATCCATCATCTTTCTTTCTTTTTTGCGCTTTATATTTTTAGACATTTTCCTTTTTTTTTTTTCTAACTTTTTTCGTGTCAATTTACTTGCTCTGCACTTACTTAAAACCCAACCACTTGCTCACTCATGCTCATTAGTTCTGACAGTAATCGTGTGTGTGTGTGTGTGTGTGTGTGTGTGTGTGTGTGTGTGTGTGTGTGTGTGTGTGTGTGTGTGTGTGTGTGTGTGTGTGTGTGTGTGTTTTAATCCACGTGAAAATTCGTCGTCTCTAAATTTCTGTTCCTTTTCATATTTTCCATGCAACCTTCAAACTTTATTCCCTTTTATCAATCCTTCTCATTTATCCTCAGTCCGTCACTCCCTATTACTTCTGCATTTTTCTTTCACACAAATGCACCCTTTCCTCCTCCTTCTCCTCTCTCTTTCCTTCCATCACTCAGACGCTGCTCTCTTCCCTTCCTTCCTCCCTCCCTCCACACGTCAATACCTCCCTCAGGTCGCCCTTAAAACCTTTATCTCCCTCTCGCTTCCTGTCAGTGGAGAGTCCCGCCACAAAAGCGTTGATGAAATCCTCCCACCACACTGAGGACCTGAAGAGGCGCTGACGTGGCAGGATAAGAAGGAGGAGGAAGAGGAATAGGAGAAGAAAGAAAGGAAGTGAGGAAAAGAAAAAGGAGAGAAAGGGTGATATTACTAAATTACTATTTTTACAACTACTGCTGTATTACAATGTGTATCACTACTACATCTATAACAACAACACATACTACTACTACTACTACTACCGCTACGACACACTTCACAATGTAATGGTACTTCTTGACACCGACGAAAAACAAAGAACAACAACAACTACTACTACTACTATTACAACTACTACTACAACCATCACTACTACTACATCCTTCACCATATAACGGTCGGTACTTCTTAATACCTACAAAAAGCAAGGGAAACAAGGAGAAAAACAGCAACAAATGTGAAATCAGAGTAACGGCAACTCCACTATCTGATTATAACACAAGCAAAAAACCGTACAAACAGGAAATAAACACAAGAACAGGTAAGAAAGTGGAGGGGAGCGGGTGGAAGAGGAGGGCGGAGGGGAACTTTCTCCTACCGGTACTTAAGAGGTGAGGGAGGGAGATATGGGGCAGGGAGGAGAGGGGGAAATAGGTGGAGGGTGCAAGGGTGGAAAAAGAGAGGAAGCACTGTAGTAGTAATAGGAGTAGTAGCAGCAGGTGGAACGCTACCACTAATACCACCACTGTCCCTTTCACTACCACTATTTATAAGCTAAACTACTACTCCTATTAGCTTCCTCTTCTCTTAACTAGACCATTTTCTACCTATCATTCTCAATCGCTCCAGCTACCATGCCTTCCCTCTGTCAGTATTAATGCCTGTAGGAAGGTCTTCAGCTAACATGAACCTCCGACTTACTAACACAAACAAAACAAAACGAAGGAGAGTTTGAAACGAAAACTTGATTATACGAAGGACGACTTTTAAACAGTATACAATAATCAAACAGCTTCCAAGTTAAGTTAGTCAAAGGATCTTAAATTGGTGAAGAGAGAGAAGTGTTGTACCAAGGGCGACTGGAACAACTTTGTCACTTGTATTCCTTCTCTCTCGAACACAAGCTTATTATGAGGTATGAAGGACGTGGTGTATATACTCAGATCACTTCAACTTTTAAAACGGTTAAGCTACCTACAAGGGTGTATGAGTTATATACAGAAAAAATATATATAGAAAGAAAAACATATTGACGTCTTACAAGGTTTTGTTTTGGAACTGAGAAAATACAACATATTTCTTTTAAGACGAATGAACACAAGATAGTAAGTAATAACAATAATAACAACAGTAATAAACATTCTTCACTATCTTATACATTATCCAAGTGCAACTACCATGAAGTTAAAACTATAAAGTGCAATAACGACAGCGACCAAAAATAAATTTCTATTCGCCGTGTTGTATCTCACGGCGCATTAATCTTGAGGCGAAAACTATACGTTGCTTCGAGTTCCTGTATAATAACGGCCGAGTACAGATACGTGTCGAGAGTGGCAAAGCAAACACACACACACACACACACACACACACACACACACACACACACACACACACACACACACACACACAAGCCTCAAGTGTGACCAAAAACATTAACTCAGCAACAGTAACATTTGGCAAACCTATAACGTAACCAAGGTATCACGGATCCCTGTCATTCTGCCGCCCAAACAAACTGATTCCCGGTATGTCTGTATGTCTATCTGTCTGTCTGTCTGTCCACCAGTAACTGCAGAGGCGTCCACCATTGCAGCATCCCCAAGGCCTAAACAACAACACCAACACTAGGCAACATTTTACCGCATGCCGACAAGTCAAAAATCATCATCAGACACAACACTGAAGTAAACGCCATCTCGCTGCAAAACTCCGCCATAACCACTACAAAGATTCACTAGTGTTGCGGGAATTACTCAACGTTAAGGGATTCCAAAACTTCCCCGCCTCGCCTCGCCTCGCCTAGGTTCAACCCTCACTAATGGACGCATAGGTATTACATCTACCTGACACACCAAAGAGATACGACAGGTGAGGACAAACCCACACACGACAGGTACCACACAAACACACGCTTTCGTCTAATATATAAATACAATACAGTCAGTCAGTCAGTCAGTTAACCAGCCCAGTCAGTTTGTTAGTCAGTCAGTCAATACATGTGTCACTCCAGGCACATAAATAATCACCAGGAAAAAAAACATAAAACTCTATATAATGATGTTTACCGACAACATATTCTACAAACATTTATTCATTTCATCGTATCCGTAACAGAATTTTGCGTCAATAAATAAAAGTTCCGCTCAACTTTTAAATAAACACAGAGGGAACAGTTATTTTTTTTCGTTTTTTATAATATTTTTTTAGTCCATCCCAAATAATTACCATCGCCTCAATTACTTCAATCAGCTTCATGCCTGATGCCCTGACGTGCCTCTCCTCCCCCTGCCCCTACCCCAGGCGATGGACCTCAACACCCCCCTACCCTTACCCCAACACGAATATCTAGGTAGGGAATCAGCGGCGCCGGGAGGGAGGGATGCTGCTACATGGAGATAGAGGATGGGGGAGAAGGGGGAAGTAGGCTGGTGGGAAACAGGTCTGATGCACCGGGAGAATGATTTATGGCTACTGGGGGTCAATGGCATCAACAGGAAGACTTAAAGCAACCAGTCTTATGTAATCCAGAGGCAGAATTTACCGGTAGATTAATGGCACCGGGAAGGGTGTTAAGAAGGATTTATGTTACCGGGAGGAATATTTATGGCACCAGTAATGAGAGAGAGAGAGAGAGAGAGAGAGAGAGAGAGAGAGAGAGAGAGAGAGAGAGAGAGAGAGAGAGAGAGAGAGAGAGAGAGAGAGAGAGAGAGAGAGAGATTTACAGCAGGAAGAGGGAAATTTTCATGGGAGGGAAGAAGATTTACAGACCAGGATGAAGTCAGCGTCACTGGGAAGGGTATTTAAGATGCCATGAGGAGGAGGAGGAGGAGGAGGGAGAGAGAGAAGGGAAAAAAGGAGGATGGGAATTACATACACCCCCTGAAGATGACTGCACCGAGGCGAGAGAAAGTGATGCGGGTAAAGATAAATGTAAATAAATAGCAAAACACACCATAACCATCTTCATTCGACACACACACACACACACACACACACACACACACCACCACCATTACCAGCACCACCACACAGCATAACGCCACGCCACAATAAAGTTACTTAAAAAACACCCCGTAACTTTACTTTATGGATGATCGTATCAAAAGAAGACCGCAAGCTACAGATAACCACACAAAGGTCCCGCCCTACACACACACACACACACACACACACACACACACACACACACACACACACCCACCCTTCACTCCTGCCGCTGTTTTCCTCGTTCGCCTGACAATGTGGATGAACCTTAATTCAAGCCTCCGGGCGGGACACGAAAAGGATAGACAGGCTGAAGGTCTAAAATCTACTCCTGATCTAGCACGAAGGTGAGGCAAGAAAATATAGGAAGAAAATGTGTTGTATATCAAGAGTCAGGTGAGGTATTGAATTAATCTCACGAGTCATGAAATTTGTATGAGTTTAAGTGTTAGATCGAAGAAGTTACATCTTTATTATATATATATTATTAGAAAACTGTAACCATATGGGGCACTTTTGGAAATATCACGCTTTATTATAGTTTAACTTGTGGTATTTGAGGTTTTAGGATCGAGTCTCCTTGTGAATTTATATAATGTGTATTTATTGTTGTTTTTGTTTGTGTTGCGTTGAGAGCCGAGGGCACCACAAAGCTTATAACACGAGGGACTGTCATGCATGTTAGCAGCACTCCTGACACCCTCCTCGTCTCTCTCTCTCTCTCTCTCTCTCTCTCTCTCTCTCTCTCTCTCTCTCTCTCTCTCTCTCTCTCTCTCTCTCTCTCTCTCTCTCTCTCTCTCTCCAGGTGGTTGAGTGGACGAAATTCCCTCAAATCATCATCGGCAGGAAATTAAACTAAGACAAACGACGACTCATTTTTATAACAGAAGCACCAGACACACACACACACACACACACACACAACCTTGACCCGACATCGAAAAGAGAGAGCGTGTTAGGGGAAGAAAGCCAGATATAAAAAGAAATAATAAAAAAAAATAAAATAAAAAAATGAAGACGAACGGTAGGAGGGAAATTTTGGTGGTGGGGGGGGGCGATGGATGACAAGCTTGTACTCCACTCCTGAAGAATCTCACATCGGCACCAGCAGCACCGTCACCATATTAATAGCATCCCTCCCTCGCTGACAACCTCCACACAACATACAGGTAACAGACAGACATCAACACGCCTAAAAAAAAAGCAGCTCAGACCTCGTAGTTTAGTGTTCATGTATTTTGTTCGACTTCTTTTGTTTATACAGAGCGGAAATTATGACGAAAGTATACACATTTATCTACGTACAAAGGGGCAATATCCTCCTGTGTGTGTGTGTGTGTGTGTGTGTGTGTGTGTGTGTGTGTGTGTGTGTGTGTGTGTGTGTGTGTGTGTGTGTGTGCTTGTGTGTGTGTGTGCTTGTGTGTAACCTGCTCTCCTCCTTACACGTGCCGAGTCAGTCAGTCAGTCAGTCAGTCGTACAGGGAAGTAGCGAGTGACAGCAGCAGCAGCAGTGAGAAAGTTCCCTTCACTTCACGTAATGTGGAGCCATGTGGTGCACCTTCACCGCACCGACGCCTCTACTCTCTTCTCCTCCTGTCTTACTGCTTCCTCAAACATCATGGTGTAATACGAGCGTGAGATTAGCGATTTACTAATAGGAGAAGCACGCCACTTTTACACCTTCGTTCTCTCTCTCTCTCTCTCTCTCTCTCTCTCTCTCTCTCTCTCTCTCTCTCTCTCTCTCTCTCTCTCTCTCTCTCTCTCTCTCTCTCTCTCTCTCATTTGATTTTTTGCAATAGTTTCTGGCTTCATAATGATTTTTACATTGCTCGTTCTGATGAATATTCAATGTGTCTATACATAGGCCTGTTATTGAAGCTCATTTGATTACAGTTCCATTTCCAAAAACGATAAATGAAAGTAGGACTAATGAACTCAATTTTCATATTAGTCTTGACGGCATTAATTCTATAGCCATGATTTATCACCGCAGACTTTTTATTTTTTTTTGTTTAATCACTGACGTCAGCATTAGACCTGCCTGTGCTATGCTTAGTGTAAACAACAACAACAACAACAACAACAACAACAACCCTAAAAAAAAACCAACTAAAGCAAACAAAGCCAAATCAACAGTAGTGTCAACACCAACACCAATAGCAACAACAACAACAACATCATGACCCTTTAGAAACAAACGAGTAAAACAAACAACATGAAATCAACAGCAATGTCAACATCACTAACAACACCACCACCAACAACAACAACAAACACACACACACACGTAACTACATATATAACTACCATTCATTCATTCGTACAGCTGTCGTTTTGTCGTTTATATTATTCATTTACCACAACCACCACCACAATCAGTCACCACGAAGATTGTCCACATTCACGCTAACACAACGATATTCCTACTCGATCTACGACTTATATAAGCTTCAAGGAGAGAAGAGAGAGCGGCTGTGGTGGTGGTGGTGGCGGGAGGACGCTGACCCACACTTTCCCTACCGGCCAACACCCCCGTGCATCCTCGTATCCACCTTGCAAGTTCCCTCACGCCGCCTCCATTGCCTCCCTGACTGACTGACTGCCTTCCTCAGGACCTCAACTACACACCCTACCACCATGCCACGCCAAGGAAAGCTGCAGGGTACGGTAACAGTTGTCTATACCTACACTACACTCGGTTGAAGTATTGAACGATATCGCTTTCACAACACTTTAAAATTATGACAGTGACAGCTTGCAAACCACATTACTGCCGCCACTATTACTGCTACTACTACTACTACTACTACTATCAATTGTAGAACAGTACGAGTAATTATAGTAACAATTACATAATGATGATTACTACTATTACCACCCATTATACTTTTGTTACTCCTCCCACTACTACTACATCCACATCTACATCCCCACCATGATAAAAGGCACTTATGAAACCGTTTCCCCGACACCCCAGCCCCAGTCGCCCCACCTGTCCCCTCTACCCGCTTGACACCTGAGTAACCCACAAGTCTGCAAAAAGCGGCACCTGTCTTAAAAACCCGAGTGACTCACGGCGCCACACCTCACCCCCTTTTACACCCCCCCACCCAGCGTGACCACTCGTGCACGCGGTGACTTCTGGCGGCCGGGAACCCAACCCGTGCAGCTGCCCATTATTTCTGCCACATCAGTGTATAATGCCAAGGCACTAGTGACCTACTTGCTAGGAGGACCAAGTGTCGACAGTGTATATATTAAAGAGAGAGAGAGAGAGAGAGAGAGAGAGAGAGAGAGAGAGAGAGAGAGAGAGAGAGAGAGAGAGAGAGAGAGAGAGAGAGAGAGAGAGAGAGACAGACTCGGTATGCCGTAAGGAGGGCAAGGCTAGTAGTGACCTAACTCCGCCCCAGCTTTACGTCGCCATCTTGTCGGCGACCCAAACTCTGCTTCAACCTCCTCGCGCCTGTGTGTGTGTGTGTTTGTGGAGAGACTTCAAGGGAGACGCAAGGAAGGTGGAGGAGCAGGAGGGCGTTAGTGCAGTGTGGTGGCGGCGGCGGCGATGGTTGTGGCGGCAATGGTGATGGTCCGCTACTTCGACGGTCATTCACCTGGAGGAGCGAGTGGAGGTGACGGGGAAGGAAGGAGGGAGGAAGGGAGGAAGGGAGACAGTGTGGAGGTGCGGAGACAGATGGAAGCAAGGCGTGGGGTGGCCCGCTTCAACCAGCCACTCCTGTCTTCCCTCAGAGGCTCCTTCACGCTAGCTTCACCTTATCGAGTCAAAGCGGAGCCTGTGTCGGGTTATTCGAACCTGTGCCGGTTGACGTCCACCTCGTTGCCGGTTAGACGGGGCCCGGCCGGTCCTTGGCCTCTCCGTCGCCGGGGGCTGCACAAGACGGCAGAAAGGACTGGCAACTGCGTCCACACCTCAAATAATCTAGCCATTAACACCTTTGCTTGAATCCCCCCCGATTACTCTCTCCCATGACCCATATTAAGGCAGCTATGCAACTACAACACCTCATGACGCTGTGTAAAGTGCATGGTGGTGTTCTGCAGCTTTACAATATATACACAAACACCTCTACCTGGCAACTGTGCTGACAGAACCAGTGGGTCTTGACTGCACGAGCCGGGAGAGAGGAGCTCCATGGACTATGTGGAGAGAGAGAGAGAGAGAGAGAGAGAGAGAGAGAGAGAGAGAGAGAGAGAGAGAGAGAGAGAGAGAGAGAGAGAGAGAGAGAGAATTATCATTTTCATTAGCAGTTTGAAAAGTGTAAGTTATCGCAAGTCGGAGTAAGTAATGTGAAATGCTGGAATGACAGCCGTAATGCCAGGGATTCCTTTATCTCTCTCTCTCTCTCTCTCTCTCTCTCTCTCTCTCTCTCTCTCTCTCTCTCTCTCTCTCTCTCTCTCTCTCTCTCTCTCTCTCTCTCTCTCTCTCTCTCTCTCTCACACATTTTCGTGGAAGAGCCTCGTCACCTGAAATTTCCTTTCCATCCTGGTTACTTCCCCGCCTGCTTGATACGCCCATCCTTACATAAACAAACAAAACTAACCAATCCGCTCCTCCAGCGGGCGGCGAAGCTTACACAAGCTAACTCTACAAAAAGGTGGGTTCCTAAAGGCCACAGGTGTGCCAGGTCTCACGGGCCCAGGAAGCCAGTTGAGTAAAGCGAGTTCACCAACAACAGCCGAGCCGGCAACCCCACACGAGGACCAGCGCGCCGTGACAGGCTGCAAACTTGAGCGAGGAGTCCAAGTTATCCAACCAAACCACCAGGAAGCATTGAGGTAACCACAGTACCATCGATAGTGTTGGTATACACTACATAACGCAGCGCCATCGGTTGCCTACTGTCGCGGTTAATGTTCTATTCATTATCATCTGGAGAAAAATGGTGGTGGTAACTGACAGTGAACAACCCTCTGGTGCCGCCGGCTGTCAGGTATACCTGACTATATACGTCCGGCAGGGGAGTGTGGCGCACCGCCCTGCCCTGCCACCTCCACCACCGGCCGGCCCATGACAACAGCCTAGGACACTGTATTCTACAACACAGGAATACGATGGTAACACATGAATACGATGGTAACACAGGAAAACTACTGAAACAACTGATAAACCCTTTTTTTCTACTCTCTCTCTCTCTCTCTCTCTCTCTCTCTCTCTCTCTCTCTCTCTCTCTCTCTCTCTCTCTCTCTCTCTCTCTCTCTCTCATGGAGTAGGATAACATCGCTAACAAAAATATACCACTTGATCTTTAGTAATGGTGGGCTTAAGTAACATAATAGTAGACGCGCTACTTTCTACTTCTCGCTGCAGCATTCTGGGTACACACCAGGGGCTGCGTGGCCGTCCAGGAAGGGGAGGCAGCGTGTACCCTCACTACTACTGTAACACCTTTGGACCTAAAACAGTGCAGCTTGTACAGTACGTGCGCAGCTAACAACACACAAAGGACATCATTTACACCACATCACACACCACATCACACACCAGCACACACACACACACACACACACCCTCCTGTCACACCCATGACGAAGGTGTCCGCCCGCCCGCACGAGGTGTCCCAAGCCAACGCCAGAATGAATACCTAAATGAACAGGACATAGGGAGGGAATTGAGGGGAGAAAATTCAGGCCACGTCTCTCGTTCTTCCTCGTCACCCTTGAGCCAGTCTGAGTCAAATGTTCTTTGGGAGTCATGTAATACTCTCCGCCATTTTAATCTATTTACCGTTCCAGTAACACACATTCAAAAAATAATGATAGTGATAATGGTGATAGTTTTAACACATTAGCACCAGGTGGTTATGCAGACTGGTTATGTTATGTTATGTTATGTTATGTTATGCTTGAAGGATAAGCATGGAAGGGTGTGTGGAATAATGAGGACACTATGCATTGTGTTTCCCTCACAATACATGATACATCACCTTCCGTCATTATGATTTTCTCCTCCCAGTTTTCTTTTTCTCCTCCCCCTTCCCTCCCCTCCACGCATACATACACATACACACGCACGCACGCACACGTTCCGTAATCCAGATACTTATCGTTCCTTGCTATACGTTGTCTCAGGAGGTTGAAATATAGTTATAGTTACAGTCCGCTGCTTACTGCTCGTTACAGTACATAAAAATACGTAAATCTAAGACTCCTAAGGTCTTATGTATGCTGAAGGTAATTCCAGTTCCTTGAAACATTATTATTGGAAGTGAAAGCGGAAAAAAATATGTACCGTGTATATAAAATGGAATAATACAGATATACAGGAAAATTGAAAATATATATAAATGTTAGAGAGTCATAAGCCTGTTAGTCTGAATGTCTTTTAATTTAATGCAGACTCATGATTGCCAACGAAAGGTTAAAACGGATATGTTAAAAGAATTTACTTTTAAACGTCTGCTAATACATTTTTTCCTTCTACGCGTCGAACAAATGGTTTTCGTTAAGACTTGAGACGCTAAGTAATCTATGAGAAGGCTTTTAGTTATTCACAGCCCATATATCACTCCCCTGACTTACGGACGCCAGACCTTTACTATAATTAATGTAGTGATGACGGGGCCAGCCATCATCCCCTCACCTGCTTCTTGCCTTCCTCTCCTAGCAAACAACTTTAAACCAATCACCATTTTTTCCCCTTAATAAAAAAAATATATAAATATCTCATAGACTGGATAACAAATTTAACTTCACTTCCAGATAAGTATGTATAATATATTTTTTCCACAAGTAAATATTTATACGTGAAAGGGTGATACGCTACCTGACAGAATCGAAATAAAAATAGAAGAAAAAAAAGAAGAGAAAGTACAGATTAATACCGATAATTTTCTTAATGTTTAATTCTACGTGAGTTTAAAATATCGGTTCGCTTATCGGAGTAGTATCGACTTAATAAAAAAAAATTTTAAACTGTACCGCCCGTCTCTCATGACTCGAAAGCCAATATATTCGCCCGAAAAAAATAGACGAATTCTCAAAAAACTGGACAAAAAAAATTCCTTCACTCAATCAGATCAACCACACACACGATAGGATTTTTGTTTCCCTTCTCCACTGTAAGCTCCCTCCCTTTGTATACCTTCCCTCCCTCCCTTCCTTTCTCTTTCTACTTCTCCCTTCCAGCCATGCCCCTGAACCGTGACCATACCATACCTTACCCCAACTCTATATTTCATGCCATTTCTACCCCATCAATGCCCTTCCCACCCTCATCACATCCCGGTCCCGTCTTCCTCTCTCCTGTCTTTAACTTATCTGAAATCACGGATGTTGGCCTCTCCATTCTCACCCTTATTCCCGCCCTAATGATGCTGGGAACACACATTATCTCTCACCCTACATAAACTTTCACACACACACACTCGTCTTTTGTATATTATTTTCTTTCTCTCTCTTTCTATTTCCGGGTATAGACACTTTCCTGACTCCCCATCGCCTCCCATCCATATAAAACCCCTAACTGTAATGACTTAGCCTCGAGCCCCTAACCTCATCACCTCATCTCATCATCTCCCTCACCCTCACCACCACCAGTCACCATTCCCACCATTATCTAAACCCCTTACATAACTTACAGCTTCCTGCGTCACATCATCCCTTAATCCCTTTCATATGTGGAGTGCTCCTTCCCCTTTATCTCCTTCCTTTCCTTTTCTCTCCCTCCATCCCTCTTTCATTATCTTTTCTCTCCCTCCTTCCCCCTTTCTCCCCCTATGTGGGCTTCCCTTGCAACAGCTGGCAGCCAACTCAGTCCAAGTGGAGTAGGTAGCTAGAGACTGTGACCTGCCGCGGAGTATGTCGCATAGAGGCTATTCAGCATTCAAGTCACGTCGTTGAGGGTGCCCGCTTGTCTAAACGAAGCCACCAGCACCAACCACGCACTAGTTCCGATCCAGGTGTGGCGTGTTAGGTGTCATGAGAGAGAGAGAGAGAGAGAGAGAGAGAGAGAGAGAGAGAGAGAGAGAGAGAGAGAGAGAGAGAGAGAGAGAGAGAGAGAGAGAGAGAGAGAGAGAGAGAACGGAATAAGGGTGTGCAGGCGTAGCTAAGTAATCAAAAAAATTATAGCGTACATATATAGGGTACGTGTGTGTGTGTGTGTGTGTGTGTGTGTGTGTGTGTGTGTGTGTGTGTGTGTGTGTG